>CAIGRP010095278.1:0-23000 GCA_903798385.1 Fraxinus cuspidata | reverse complement strand
TTGTTTTCAAAAACTCGTTTTCGAAAATGGGAAAGAGAACACGTTTTCACTGTTTTGAAAAATCGAAAACAGAAAACGGCTTGAAAATAGTAAAGAGAACAGACCACAAGTGTTCCTCGAATAGAGAACTACCCAAGTGGCTTGCTGAATAATACCAAGGTTTAGGATTCTAACTTTTGTACTAAAGGTGATACTGATACACATGCTTCTTGGTTCTTTTGTTTTTCTTTGTCGACTGCATCAGAAAAGTGCCAATAGTGGCTGAACGATCTCGTGCGAAGCATCAGTGGATCATAGCCAATAATATATCATGGGTTACAAAGCCACCGTTCGATAAAGCTTTTTGAGATTATAAGTTGGTGGGTTCAATAATTTTGTATTTTGAGTTTTGAATTCATTTTGTGTTTTGAGTGTCTATTTTGAGATTTTTGAAAATGTGTTCTTTTTGATATTTTGAAAAATTGTTTTGAAAACGCCCAAAATGCGTTTGAAAATTTTGACTTGATTATAACTGAAAATACCCAAAATGACAAATTTATCGTTTTGAGTTTTCTTTAATTTTTAACTTGTTTTCAAAAACTCGTTTTCGAAAATGGGAAAGAAAAATCGAAAACAGAAAACGGCTTGAAAATAGTAAAGAGAACAGGCCACAAGTGTTCCTCGAATAGAGAACTACCCAAGTGGCTTGCTGAATAATACCAAGGTTTAGGAAGAGTAGAGGATTCTAACTTTTGTACTAAAGGTGATACTGATACACATGCTTCTTGGTTCTTTTGTTTTTCTTTGTCGACTGCATCAGAAAAGTGCCAATAGTGGCTGAACGATCTTGTGCGAAGCATCAGTGGATCATAGCCAATAATATATCATGGGTTACAAAGCCCCCGTTCGATAAAGCTTTTTGGGATTATAAGTTGGTGGGTTCAATAAAATATGTGGTTAAAAAGTGGATAAATGTTGTAGTTCTAATGAGATTTTTGGTTAAATATGAAGTTTGACCAACTTATAATTTCAAAAAAGCTTTGTCAAACGAAGGCTAAGTATTTAGTTTCTATTGAATTCCAAGATCAAATTGAATTTACTTACCTCTGTATTCTCTTACATTGTGTAGGAAAATGGGAGAAAATGGAAAAAAAAAAATACGGGAAATAAATTTTATTTGTTTGGCTGAATTGAAATTTTGTGAAAAGATGGGGAAAATATTATAAAATCATGAAAAATCTTGGAAGATCTGCATCACAGTTTTAAGATTAAAATTGTAACTGAAGTAGTGTCCTGCAAAATTAGAAGGTATTACCAAACACGTGGAAATCAAAAAATATTTCGTATTCTAAGTAATCCTAGAAATTGGGATTTTCCCCATTTTCCTTATAAACATACAGATTCTTAGGTACAAATACCACTGCCTATGATCTCATGTAAGGGGATCATATGCATCACATTTACACCATCTAGGTCCTTGCCTAAAAAGGTGCAGCATTGATCTTTAGACAGACACTAGATGTAATTGTGCCTATAAGAAACTATTATATTAATATCCTTTTGAACTAGATTAGATTGATCTCCTTGCACTTTTTCGGCTCTTCAATGTCCTTGTCATTTTTTCAATGAGTAAGTAAGACATAATTAATTATCTGTCTTTTATAATCTTCACCAGATGAAGACTTTGTTTGAGAAGATGAAAATCATGATTTAAGTGGAGAAATGTGTCTTGAGAGGAGAGTGAATGTGGGTGTTGTTATCTGGTTTTTTGGCTAGGGTGTGGAGGAAAAGCTTTTCCAGCTTAAATGGGGGAGATTTGCCTTTTTCAGATTGTGGTCTAAAAGGTTTATGATTCAGTATATGGATTCTTTTCTTGTTCTTTTGCAACTTATGATAATGTTCCTCAAACTTAATATGTAAAATTATCTATTTAGATTACTAGATATATTCATATGAAATATCCATTCTAATTATTTTGGGAATTATGCTCAAAGTGCTGCTGATTATTGAGCATTAGAAATACAAATTTTTCCACACAGCTCAGTTGGTTCCCTGAGAATTCTATTGATTATAGTTGGCAGTGGATAAAATGACCAAACAGGAGTCAACTGTTTAAAGGTAAAACAGATAAGATTAGTTAAAAAAATTGATTTATTTTTGTAATATTATAAATAAGTAGCTGATTGATGCCGGCGAAATGGTTAGAGCATCTTGAAGAGACTTTTTATTTTAAAAAAGTATCTTAGTCATAATAAAGAGCAACTTAAAGAGTAAATTTTTTTTATACAATTCAACGAGCTCTTTATTTTTTGCTATTTGTTTAAGCCCTTTTATTTTTTGCTATTTGTTTTACCTTTTTCCATATTTTTAATTTTAGATACCAATAGCTAAAATATTCAATATAATATACTTATCACAAAAAAATATTCAATATAATATGAATAATTTAAGTAGTGAGATCGAAACTTGCAATCTTATTAAATGCAATTAGGATAAAATACAAAAATAGAGAGTGAGTTTGTCTCTTTAAATATAGAAGCCAAACGCACTCTATTTTAAAAAGTTAAAATAAAGAGTGTGTTGAACCCTAATTTCAAGTTTTGGCTCTTTAACATAAAGAGCGTTCACTTTTAAACAGTCTCTCGGAGATGCTCTTATTATTTAATAGTTTTTGTTTTTGCATGCAAAAAAAGTCGTCAGCGGTGACTAAGTAGAAAACTTGATATCTAGATTCTTTATTTATTCCAATATTAAAATGCATGATTGGTGTGACGCTTTGTCCCTTAACAATAGCATGGTGTCACAGATAATAGATCTTATGATTTGCTAGTTGTTCCTTGTTCAACTATGGGTATGGGATGTGCGTCTTTTATCACCTTACTGTGGATGAAAGGCCTAGAGTAGATCTCAACAATGGCTATAAACATAATCGCCCCAAACAAAATGCAAAGGAACGGTTACTACTTTAATAGTGTGGGTCATTTTTTTGATAAAATTGCACGATGCATTTCTTTAAAGAAGAGGTCAAGTTCTTATAACCCTCTCCACATCTCATAAAATGATCCTTTTCATTTTAAATTTGTCAACTATATGTTTGGTCTGGATGAGGAAGAATATCAAACCAATATTTCACATAACTCGTGTATTGCTTCATTGAATTTTTTCTTTGCCATCTGTAGTTTCAATTTTTTGAGTCAGTTTCTAAGTTTGTCAACAGTATTGCAGTTTCAAATTTCAATTAATTTTTCAATGTAGTGGGTTAATATCATCAGATTTATACTTGTTCCTTTGGGTTTTTATTCTTATTTTTTTCTGGTACATCACGTGTCCTATTTTCAGATGTTTAGGGTGATTCAGAAACAAGACTGGTACACACGCCTCATGTTTATGGGTACAAAGACTTGATCATTGCATTAGCTAGATGCAAAAGATGGACGACGCAATGGAATAAAGGGAAAATATGAGAAAGGAAGGTTTGTTCCCTGATTCTCAGACATATACTGAAGTTATTCGTGGTTTCTTGGCTTATCACCTGCTGATGCCATGAACATTTTCGAGGACATGAAGAAGTCTCCAGATCCACCAAGGAATTGCCATTCAGGATATTATTGAACGGGCTTCTGCCACATCCCTTGTTGAGGAATAGGGTGAAGCAGGATTTTGAGGAAATATTACCGGATCAGCGTGTTTATGATCCTCCAGAAGAGATATTTGGATTACGATGACGGCCGTGTTCTGATTATGTGGTTTCCATTGAAAAAAAAAAACATCTTTCCTAGAGTAGTTACTAGATTTTGTTTCAGGTTTGGAAAATTCTAATGTTGCTGGAGACAGAAGTTGTAATTCAATTGCTTCAAGCTAAAGTTCTCGGCTATTTTACTCGAGATGGAGAAAGTTATTTCGTTAGTGAAGTTACTTCCAAAATTCCCCTTATCGTTTAGAAACATGAGCAGTTCACCAAGATATTGGTCACTTGAAGAGCAGCTTTTGATTGTCCTTTTACATTAGTTTGACAATCTACAGAAGAACCATACTCCTTTCGAGATGTGATATTTAAATTTATGTTATTAGGGAGTTAATCGTGCATTATTTGACAGCCCCCTCACAACGGGGGAGGAGAATTTTTAGTCCTTTTTAATTCATATGGGTTTTGTGTGGATCCCATCACATGTGAGCGGATGTTAAGATGTATGTCAAAAAATTTTCTGACAAGGTTTAATTGTTTCGAATGGGATTTGGACTTTGAGAGACAATTTTACCCGATTCTGGGTATGGTGCAAGATTTGCTATGTTAAACATTTTCACAATATGACTAATTATGATCATATTTGTTAACAAGATTGGACCACGGACACTTTTTACTATTTTTTTTTTCTTTTCATAAAAATTGAAAACAGAAAATCTGGATGAACCGTACATCATCTGGGCCGCTAGAAAAGCGAGTCGTGCAAGGCCGCTCCGGGTTTTACACGTGCTAAACTCGAGTAAATTGGCCAAGCTACACACCCACCTTCAAGTCTCACCCATTCCAAACATTTCTTCATCATTGACAGGAAATCCGAGAGAAAGGGAAAATGGCGTCGACGGTGAAGTATGTTCGCGTTCCACCGAACTCGGCGAACATGGAGGAGGCCCGGAAGCGGGTGTTCGAGTTCTTCAAGACGGCGTGTAGATCCATCCCTACCGTCATGGATATCTACGTCCTCGACGACGTCGTCAAACCCTCCCAGCTTCGCTCCACCGTCGCCTCTGAGATCCGCAAGAACGCTCATGTCACTGACCTCAAGGTCCCCTCCATCTTAATTACATTTCTAATATGCATGTTAAATTTACCTTTCTTTTGGGTGTTTTTAATGTCCAATTTAGGCGTTATATTTGCTGTGTCTTTGAAAGAGATCAAACGCATCTGAATGAAGGATTCTTGTGGAATTTTTACGAGTTGCACATTTCAATAAGATTGAATTATTACAAAAGCTCTCAGATATGGAGGTCGAAACAAGGTTAATCTAAAAAGGAGGTATTTTGAATTCTAAGCCCAAATGGCAGGATAATGGGATTTAGATGAACTGAGCTTCTTGAAAGCTAAAATTGAAAGAAAAGAGAAGCACATTGTTAGAATGAGATCAATGAGGGAAATTCGAGCTTACAGGAGGCATATAAATAGCAGGCAAAGTTGGCGCCAAAAATACAACTCAAACCAGCTGGACAAACTAACAGAAAGGCAGAAAAGAAATGTGTATAATGCGTGATATACGGTTCTAATACACATTTGCACTGTAGCAAACGATTCAGGTAAAATAACACTAGTACCAGTGAAATGTTCATTACTCAGATTTTTCGAAACAAAAAATCATAAAAAGTAGTTTTGAACTCCAAAAACTCTAGATGTATAATGACTTATCTTTCTTAATCCATCCATGGTACAGTGCTAGCTTTTTTCAGTCTAAGCTGTCACAAAGTTATGGTCTTTGAGCATTTGGGAAATCATTTTGCACATCAAGGTCAAAAGATTATCTGTAATTGCTTTCTGAGACTTGGCTAAGGAGTGAACATAGGAAGAGGAGAGGTGGGGAGGGGCGGGGGACCAGGTCCACCTTATATATGTCAACCAGCCTTTTTTTCTGTCTTAAAGTATGCAAATACAGTATGCACGTGCACGAGGAAAGGAAGGAGGCTAGTTGGAAATTAGCACGCTCAATAAAATAAAAAAGAATGGATTTTCCGGTGATTCTTATCAGGGGGCAAAGGAAAGGAGGATCCAAGATTTTTTTAAAAAAGACATCTTGATAAGAATTATTGAAATCATCTTCACTCTTCAGTTTGTTTGTTTTGATTTTGATGTAGCGAAAAATTCTTGAATCAGGGATTGTGATTGGTGAACTGGAGGTTGAATGGGAATATTTGGTTGAAGCAATTTCAAAAGTTTATTTGAGGACCAAAGGTAGATAGTATGATACATTTTTCTTATTACACTTTACCATAGGGCTATAAATGACTGTTTGGGTACTACGAAATGAGTACTTGAAACTGGAATTTCAATTTCATTAAGAAGTAAATTGATTGCTAAGTGTTCCATTCTGTGCAGATGGCAGTACAGTCAATTTGTCAAGCTGACTAAAAATTTGATAGTGTCTTAAACTTATATAACTGACATTGAAGGAAGTATTGTGGTAACTGTAATTTCTTTGTATACGGGTGAAAAAGCATTACTCTCCGTTTTATTTCTGTGTTGTGACTTGGAGTACGAGATGGAATAAGGGAGGAACAAGAACCTTTAATTTCTTACGAGCATGTGAAAACTGGACTTGTATTGGACTAATATCCATGTTTTTCAGTGTAAAAGCTCGCATCAGACATGCTATGAGATTGGCCACCTTTTGTTCGAAATTCGAATCTGCAACAAGGATTAACAGAGATTAATTTTTAACCGAAACAAGGAAATGCTAGACTCCAAAGTAAAAGTGACTTTTTATTCAGGAAATCTCTTTGACATTCTATCGAGCATTGGATTTCAGAATGAAATTGATCTAGAATTGCACCTTAGAGGGGTGCCAAATGTACAAAATGACAATCCCTAAGATGAAGCCAACCAAAGTTAATAGAAAATACTAAACCCTCGGCGAGTCATGAATATGCTCGATCATCCTGAAATTTGATACTGGTAATTTGGAAATAAAATTTTGTTTAACTTGTTCTTTCCTATGCTTCCTACTAAAATTCTTTTGCAAAGAATTTTTCTAGTTTACCCTTATTTAATTATCAACAACTGGTAATAAATAAAGTGGGAAATGTGTTTTTGTCTAAGAAGAAATGGGAAACGTGTGTATGTATTTGGATAATTCCAAGAAGGTAAATTAAAATCCGTACAATTTCAAGATTAAGTTGGAGGAATTGGTTATAACTAGGCAAATTAAATAAGAGCATATTAGTAAACGAACAAAATAAATACTTTCTCAATAAAGAAATAGGACTATATAAATGGGACAATAAAATAAAGTTTGGCTAAATGACGGAGTAATTTACATGATGATTAAAAGCAGTCCATTTACTTCATCTGTATTTTAAATTTTAAAACTTTAATCATCTGTGAAACCCAGTAACATCATCCGAAAATTTTAAAAACTTATTATGTCAATCTTACCTACCCCTAGCATACCACATTTTCAGTATGCAACACAATTTCATTTTCACATGGTATATAGCCAAATTTGATGATATATCAAGTGCAATACTGTATTTAACACCTGTAGTCTTCTTTGCACAAAAGCTGTTGTCAAAACCCGACCAGCCTTTTGGAAATGCGTGCTGCTTCCAAGGGCAATTTGGTTGGGCATTTTAAGTTTGCGTATGAATTTTTATTCGATGCTTTTGCATGCTTAATATTTATTTGAGCAAGACCAAAGACCGATCCTCTTGTTTCCGTGCAAACATGTTAGAATTTTTGCATTTTTGTGTAACAAACTGATAAAATCTTTTCAGCAAGAAAGCCAGTCAAAGACACAAAACTCTTGTTCTGTAGATGCTCAAAGTTGAACATCTAGTTACGTCTTGTAATATGATTAGAATTTTCAAATGTCAAGTTGTTAGAACTTTGATATCAGTTTTGAGTTATCAAATAAATTTTGTGAGTTGTGTACTTGAAAACTGAGTATCTCCAATGTCATAGTTGTGGTTGGTGAGTTCTACTGGTTATAGATATGCTGCTCTTCAAGGGAACCGAAGAGTTAAGCAACGTTGTGGAGCATGCAAAACAGAGGCACCACATTATTGGATAAGATGTGGTAGGTCATCGAGGCCTCATGCAAGACCTAGGACTAATGCTATGAGCATGAAGTTCTAGTTCTAATCTGAAGTTTTTCCCACAAAAGAAGGCATGCCCCAAGTGACTTTTTCTTAGATTTAGATCAATTTGTTTCGTGTACACCGTTGATTGTAATTGCATGACTTGATTTAACAAGATGAGGCTTTCCCTGAACTAAGCGATCTATTTTGTCTCAATGCAAGCTTCCGGCATTGTGTTTTCACGGAGATCTTGATCGAATCCTCGTATAGTAGTCTCAGTCTTCAAACTAGAATGAAAATTTATTTGTAAGGTTCTCAACTGGAAGCAATGGAAGAAGGTAGTTAAAGATTTAGAATTCAACGAGAAATAAGTTAATAATACATTCAATGCGTAAAGTGAAAGTTATTTATTCTAAACTCACTAAATCCCTTCTACTTTGATTTAGCTAAATATCATATTTTTAATAGATTTAATAAAAGCTAATAAAATGCGAGATTAAAAATTTGATAAAAAATGTGCAAAATGTATAGTTGAAAATGATTTAGAAAAATGGACATTTAAAAAAAAAAAAACCAATTGAGCTGCACTTACATTTTCCTTTACATTATTTTTTTTTACACTCCTTCATGTAGCAAAATCTACACTTGATATTGAATACTTTCATTACATCGTTGCACGGATTTCTTCCACACGAGAATCTCAACCTCACAATGTACATGTAACTTAATTGTTTTGAATTATTTTTTTTAAATTTATTAACGTTTGATAAGACCGAGGCGAATGAGTTAATTATTCACGGTTTACTCACTAAACTTTAAAGTGTTTCACAGTGTTCACTGAACTTTGTCCGTTTGCACTTCATTCATCACCCTGAAAAAATCGTTACCAAGGTTAACGAAAATTTGACGTGGCAAGTTACGACCATTAAAAATATTACAACTCAATCAAATCATTATTTCATTACTCATTTAACTTACATTTGGTCACAATTTACTCATTAAACTTCAAGATGTTTTTTAATGATCACTCATCTCTGAGATGTTGCACTACATTCATCATCTGTCATATTTCGTTCACGTAGTAAGTTACAAATGTTAAGAAAATTACAATTCAACAAAACAACTCACTAAAATCATCATATGCGAAACATGACTTCCACAGTCCCGTAATTGTTTTGAATTATTTTTTTAAAATTTATTAACGTTTGACAAGACCGAGGCGAAGGAGTTAATTAGTCACGATTTACTCACTAAACTTTAAAGTGTTTCACAGTGATAACTGAACTTTGTCCATTTGCACTTTATTCATCACCCTGAAAAAATCGTTACTTTGGCTAACAAAAAATTGACGTGGCAAGTTACGATCGTTAAAAAAATTACAACTCAATCTAATGATTATTTCATTACTCATTTAACTTACATTTGGTTACAATTTACTCATTGAACTTTAAGATGCTTTGTAATGATCACTCATCTTTAATATGTTGCACTACATTCATCATCTGTCATATTTCGTTTCATTCATTGCTAGTGTTCGCACAAAAATTCCACGAGTTACAAATGTTAAGAAAATTACAATTCAACAAAACTATCAACTCACCAAAACTATCATATGTGAAACATGACTTTCACAGTCCCATAAACTTATTTAAAATCCAATAAAACATCCATATTGATTATTTTAGAAATATCATTTTTCTAATTCAAATGTTTACTGCAAAAAATAGGTTTTAATCTTAGGCTAAAAATTTGAATCATAACTTATTTTGCTGGAAATTGATTGTAACTTGTCCATGGAATTTTCGTACAATAAATTAGCAAGAGTGAATAAAATATGGCGGATGATGAATGGAGTATAACATCTCAAAGATGGGTAAGCATTGAGAAGCATTTCGAAGTTTGATGAATTAGGCCATGTTTGATTCTCATTATTTTAAATTCATTTTATTTTTCTTCTTTTCAATCACACATTTTTCAATAAAATAATATTACACGTAAATTTAATTTTTTTCTTATTTTTTAGTCATACATTCTCTATCAATCTACAAGTTCAAAATACATTATCCAATAAGAGCATCTCCAAGAGACTCTATATTTTTAAAGAGCATGTTCTATCATTTGAAGAGTATCTATAAATTTAGAGAGTTAAAATTTTAAAGTATTTCAACAAATTCTTTATATTTAACACTTGATTTTACTATTCCCAAAAAATATTTATCATTTATCATTTTTCTTTATCTTTTATTTTAACTAGTTTTTCTTTAAATTATTTTATTGTTTTCCTACATTGAAAGTTGAAACACTTTGAATGCATTTAATTATAGAGAGTGAGTTTGACTCTTTAAATTTGAAAAGTCAAATCCATTCTCTAAATTAAAATATTAATTTAAAGAGTTTTACACGTTCACTCTATAAAATTTTAAAATAGAGAGCATTATATATTTAATGGTAATCCTGTAGATGCTATAAAGATGGGGGCTTAAAGAAGATGTTGATTATGATATGGTGTAAGTTGGACCAGCGATGAAATAATGGTTAAGCGAGTAAACCGTGACGAGGGTGGTCATCGAAACAATCAAGGCAAAGAGTGTAGACTGCTTTTTCGAAATACTCTCAGTGATTCCTAGAAGCAATATCAGTAGTTCCCAAGTGATACATGGCGTCAGGGATCGGAGACAATGGCGGCGCGGTGGTGGATTGGCACCAGAGGCCACCCAACCCCAAGAACCCTATTGTATTCTTCGACATCACTATCGGCAACATCCCCGCCGGCCGAATCAAAATGGAGCTCTTCGCCGATATTTCTCCTAAAACCGCCGAAAATTTCAGGTAATACCTGCATCTCCACTATCTCTATTTTTTAATACATGTTTTAACGCTCAAGTTCCCGGTTTCAGATTCAAAATTTTACCAAATAATGGATTTCTAGCTTTTGAATTTAGAGTTTTGTAACACTTTAGCATGGTAGTGTACTTTTTAGAACGACTCCAATTTCTGGTATTCGAGAAGTGTGAAAGATAATTTTCTTCTGTATTGGCAACAGCCATGCCAAAAAACACAATGAAAATAGGAATCAACATAGTCTACTACACGCACACGTGTATTCTAATACTTATTTTCAATAAATATGAAAACTTATGAAGCAAATCAATTGGAGAGGAGTTCTGGAGCGGGAAGAAGGTGGTGCTGGTGGGGATGTTGGGAGGGGAGGGGATTGTGGAGGCGATATTTCCAGTCTAGTACCTTGACAAAGGATTGTTCGGCAAATTTCCTCAAAGAGATCTTATATTCTTGGTTTTGTTTTCTTTCTTGGAAAGTTTTCGTGTTTTATGTTGTGATCCTTTTACTTGTATACGATTGTTTGCTCGTTGTTTTCTAAATATTTTCTCAGCTATACTGTACATTTCTCTTTTCCCCGTAGGTGTAGGTGGTGTATGGTATGACCTCATTCTTTCTTTCCTTTTTTTGGCAGGCAGTTCTGCACAGGCGAATATAGGTATGTCATCTTAATATCAAGTTCTGATTTCAATTTCTGTTATTAAATTAAATTGTTTATATATTTTTGCACTTTTAACTGACTTGTCTCTGAGTAGCATGAATTATTTTGGATCTAGTTAAACAATCTTCATGTAAGGAAAATATTGTTACTCTTTCAAAAATTGGGATCTAGAAAATAACTTGATATGCCAATCTAAGTACTGCACTGATATTTAGCTACTGAATTAAGATGTGGAACAGCTTTGAGAAAAGCAAAGCAGACACAAAAGAGTATCAAATTATGTCCATTAATCCACCTGTCATGCACTTGTCTCCTCCCGGTCACTAGACCTCATTTTTTAAGTAGAGGCCTGAAACTTATCTTTCAAATAATATTTAGAATATTTGTAGTGTAATACTTTTATATATTTGTTTACTTAGAAAGAATTCATATGGGGTTAGAAGCCATAATTCAAATCTACTCGGATGGTTATGTTCCGCTATTTGAGATTGGACTTATGTAATGTATTTACCCACAACTATGTTATGCTTTCTGTCATATTGCACCAAGTCAAACAGTAAATTTTATTTTGCTATTTTAGACATTAATTTGGGTCCTCTTGTATCAGCAATGTTTTTGTATACAGCTATTCATCATATTGTTTCTCTTTTAATTATTTTTAATCCATTGGACACCCTTTCTTTTAACTCCGAAACATTTTGTAAAATCTCCTCTCTATGGGTGAATCTGTGTAAATTTAGCAATTATTTGACAAATGTCATAAAGAGCTCCCTGGATGTTTTCCATATTAGAACTTAACGAATTTAAAGAAGTTACACACTGTTTGATGCTATCTTTTACGTTTTGATGAAGTTTTTGCAGAGACTGAATATTCGATGAGCTGCTATCATAGTAATATAAAATTTGTGAAAGCTCAATGCTTCAATTGAAAAAGATTTTCTTGTGGTAACTTCCTGGATGAGATGTTTGGGAGTAGGTTCTAAGCATGAACGTAGTGACTGAATCTTTATTATTCTGCTGTCTTTTGTCTTGCATACTTTGATGCTATTACTACATTGTTTTCTGTCTATTGTCATTTTTTTTTCCTGTTGCTGCTTGAGTAGTTGCTCTTACTATTCTATAAGCATATTTAAATTTTAACATCATCCATATTTTGTGGAAAATTTGAGTTTAATCAATTCATGTTTCTTATCTTCTAGATGTTTTTATTTGCTTATCTTCTTTAACAACTTTAGTCTGGATTAGCAGGAAAGGAGGATTACCTGTTGGTTACAACGGATGCCAGTTCCACCGAGTGATTAAAGACTTTATGATACAAGCTGGTGATTTTTTGAAGGTCTCTCTCTTTCTCTGTCTGTGCGTGTGTTTGTAAAGCAAACTAGGAGATCCTTTGTATAAGTCCTATTTGTTTCAATATGACTCAAAAGGATTAGAAGTTCTTTCCGATCATTGTATGTAATATACTATTATTTCTATTAGATGAATACCACCTAATATTGTGGACTTCTGTTATTGAGTAAAACCACTATTAGTGTCTCACATTATTAAATATTTATTTAGTGCAACTGTAGCTATGCCAATCAACTTCATTATGTAGTCAACGTAGTCATCTGATGGTTAGTCTTGCTGTGCAGGGTGATGGTAGTGGGTGTGTATCCGTTTATGGAAGTAAGTTCGATGATGAAAATTTTACTGCAAAGCACACTGGTCCTGGCCTACTATCAATGGTATGTCATTTTGTTCTTAATTCTGTTGTTGTGCTGTATGCCTTCTCTGTTTTTGTAACAATTCTGAGTTTACTTTATGTGAACATTTGATTATATGACTTGCTGTATAATTTTGTAATTGTGCTCTTCAAAATTCACGAATTCTCTATAATGTTACTTTTAACGTTAGAGATTCTTTTGATTCTATATGACATGTGAAAATAGTATTACTGAAACAATTTGTGATATTCAAGCCAATCTTGTTGAATTTTGCATGTTGAAACCCTTGTATCCCATTGCTGCTATATTGCTTTGGAGTTTAATTTTTTTTTTTTTAACCATGTGTAGGAAAGGACACAATGGACTTATTTTGTCCACTGGAAAGTAAAACTTTTAGCAGAATCCTCTTATATGAATATTGATCAGGATTTTTGAGAGAATGCACTAATTGGGCTCGATCCTTGTTCCTTCCATAAACATATAATATTTTTCAAATTATGTGACTTTGGTTGTCAAAGACTCAGCAACTCTTTGTACTATCCATGCGGAAGTAATTCAAATTTTGGATAAAAGTGTGTGAGATCCGACATTGAAAAGATGTGGGATGTTAGTTCCACATAGAAGTGGCGTTTTAATACTTGTGTGCGATGACTGGATATAACTTTTGAGCAGTGGCTTTAGTCCAACTGCTGATGCGCTTGTGGGCTTGATTAACAAACTGGGTATCCTCTGGCTCAGGATATGACATTATGGTATGAGGGCAAGTCACAACCTGGAACCTGTGGAACTAAATGCTATGTGGCACAAAGTAGGTGCCACCGTTAGAATCCCGCATGCCTGGTCTTGGTGTATCTTTTTTACCCTGAGGACACTAACAGGGAAAGAATGTTGTGATCTCACAGCAGAAAGCTATGGCATTTCGTTCCGCATAGGTGGGTTTCTTAGGACTTGTGTGCAGTGATGTAGATATCTTTTTGAGTGGCCTTAGACCAATTAGTATTACACTTGTAGGCCCAATGGCTCAGGCCACAACCTAGATCCCCAACCACCCCCAGCAACGTGACGTAGTATCTCCAACAGTTTATCGTACGAATTAGCTAGATGCATGTTCTTCTGTGTTTGCCGATGACCAAATCATCATAATCAAAATTCTGTGTATGATATGGCATCTAAGATGTTATAAAGATCTTGTTTTTTATTCTAACAAGGGTATCTAATTGTTTTGGCAGGCAAACAGTGGACCAAATTCTAATGGGTTTCAGGTAACATAAGTTTATTTCTTGTTTACTATACATCATTGAATTCAAGTGTGTGGGGTTTTCTGCACAAGAAATTCAACAATGTCATTTCCTTGACCCGTGATAGTAAATGTACGTAGATAAAGTCATTGATAAAGGAAACAAAATAAGAATAAATTTTGCCATTTAGCTCTGCATTCCGCATATATGTTCTGCGGAGATGTTCATGTCACTGCCACATCGTCTATTTTTGAGTCTTGACTTGAATCAATGTAGATTTAACATATTTTGTTTTTATATGACTGTGTCAGCTCTCACTCCAAAGATAATCATATCTTACGACTTCGTCAATTGCTTCAAATTTTGCATTTTTATATATTGCAGTTCTTCCTCACCTGTGCGAAGTGCGACTGGCTTGACAATAAGCATGTTGTTTTCGGGGTATGTATCTAGTGCTTCGTGGGTTAAATCTATTAAAACTGTCAACTAAGTCTTTTACTTGAATAATCAAAGATTGATTGATTGTTGGTACATCGTTAAGAACTCATTATACCACATGCTCATGGGAAGACTCGAACTCACTCTTTATCCGCCTTCGAAGTAGAATTTAAGTGAATATGATTACATAAGGTTTAAATCGACAGGCATCTGCGGGTTTCTTGTGACTCATCGGTTGTTTTAATTATCTCGTGATTAACTAATTATCGCCAATCTTTTTTGTGTGAAACGTTTATTTTCAGCTTGGTAGTGAAATGTGTTATTTTCTGAAATATTCAAGTTCTGTGCAGCGTGTGCTTGGAGATGGTCTTTTGGTTGTAAGGAAGATTGAGAATGTGGCGACGGGACCCAACAACCGGCCTAAATTGGCTTGTGTTATTGCTGAATGTGGAGAGATGTAAATTTGCTTTAGATGTTCAAAATCGAGTACTTACATTTGGCCTTTAAGTTTTAATATTTAGATGATTTCTGGTTTATCTTTTTGGTTGTTACTTTCAACCATAGTTTCTGTAAGTTAATGTATGATTTAGATGATATCTTGCTTATCTTGTTGGTTTCAACCAACCATCTATTAGTAGTTTCTGTAAGTTAATAATTTACAGTGCCTAAAATAATATTAAAAAATTTGACTAATATTTTCATATTTCATTTGATAGAACTTGAATTATAGATCTTTCAATCTTCGTTATCCTGTGCTTATGTAAATAAAGCTAGACAAAAATAATATCAGAAAACTAACATTTTAAAAATGCACAATAAAAAAAAAATTTGATGCTTCAATAATGGAGGTTACAAACATTAATAAAATATGCAGATTACACCCAAACATTTAAATTATAGGAGCAGAGGTTTTGTAATTATGCTGCAAATTTTTAAAACTAATAAAGTTTAAGACCTCCGATGCAAAATTTATTTTTTAATTAAGTAAAGGTTTAGACTAACAAATTTTTGGATATAAACCATCCAAAGGTCCTTTCACCGCACAATTTTGAACCTTCATAACTATGATTTAATGTATTGGGTGTAATCTACATATTTTTGAAAGGTCTGGACCTCCACTGCAATTACCCCTTTGAATAATAGTAACTTGAGTGTGTAGATCAAATTTGAAGAAACAAATTAATTATACTTACAAACGGAAAAGAATAATGAATAACACTGGTAATCACCTTGAGCATAAAGAAGGATAAAATCTGCAACTCATACATCCAAAATACATTTAACATTACAAAAAAGAGTGTTTTTAAGATCATCGCACTAAGCTGTAGATTTGGGGATCTTATATTGTTTCTTGAGGAACTGAGAAGCCTCCGAATCATTTCTATGACACAATACTCGTATGAGGGTAGGTGTATCTGCCCCCAGTTTACTCCGACCACCACCCTGCATTTCCATTTCACCACCAGATTTCAAGTCCTCGATCAATTCCCGAGTCTGCAGTTCATTCAGAATGGGAAAAATGCTCGTCACCCAAATAATATTCACAAAAAATAAGCCATGCCCACTTATCACTTTCTTCAACTAACCTCGTAGCTGTGCAGCTTTATCACCTGTCGAACACGTGATACTTGATTCTCCACAACTCCACGAGGAAGTCCATCGCCTCCAGAAATGAAGAATTCCTACACATACACGTACACATGAATACAAGATACATGCCAATATCATTAAGAACTACGAGATCATTATAAAAAGAGTAATGCTATTCATAGTCAGCGACTGCAGTGATTATCATATATGTCAGTTTGTCATTGAGGCATTATCTTTTTATTTAAGGCAACAAAATTACAGGAAATTAATGCATCAAATAACAAACTGCCACATAAGATGTCATGTAGGGCGACTACTATAGTCGCCGATTACAAATAACATTATTCTTAAGAAAATATCACCTAATTCTTCTCAAAGTTCTGATGCAATAGATGCCACGTGTAACCAAGCAACACACAAGCAAATGAATATTGCCAATGTTATGTTGTATCTACCTTTAACGTTTCCAAATCTTCTTCTAGTAGCTTAGCATCGGCTGGGGTGAATACGCGTGAAGGACCTCCATCTAATATAACACGGAGTAAGCCATCCTGGAAGACAGAAATGATGTCAAATGAACAAACAGTCCCTTTCACTTTTCGAAAAACTCAAACAAGTAGAGAACACAAACCAGAGATGCTTGAAGGAGCCCTGTGACTACGCGATCTCGGAGTGGCTCCACGATGATATCACATAATTGATTAAGCACCTGCAGGCATTTGTACAATTATTACAGCTAACGTATATATACACAAATGGCATGTTTGGCAAAGCTTACATTATAATTTAAGATGGTCAAAATATACTCTTTATCCACACATTCCATAGGTCCTACAGCTTATAAGAACTCCCAAACATGCTTAAAATATAGCTTAGAACAGAGAATAGGAAAAAGCAAACAGACAAAACTTAGAATGAAGAAAAACCATACCGTATCAAGAGGATCAATCAGAGACTCCAACCTCGACTGAGCAACACTGGGTTTATATAGATTATCAATAAACGGCTCTCTCAGATCCCAGAAAATTGTTTTAGTTCCTAAAAAGAGAAGACAGAACTCTTTTAAGTGTGTAAACATACCAATCAGAAACTCAAAAAGAAATCCACGTGCATTGCTCACCAGTAAATTCACAAATTTGATCAATAGCAGCATTGATATCTTTTCTGCTTCCATCAAATGCGTCCTTTGTGGAACTCCTCAAGTTTTCTTCCACGGGTTTCTCTGCATACAAATACAAATAGCATTAACCATAGAGGTATATTATTAAAAGGAAATAACAATTCTGTTGCTATATTTTAAAAATCAGTACCCATAGAAACTGTTGTGCAAACGGAATTCACAAAGGTAATGAAGATTCTTACAAACAAGAATTACTTATACAGGGACAGTTTTTAAAATGAATTATTGATAATGATGAACAAAGCTTAACTAAAAATTCATAGGGAATTAACAATGTTCATTTCGATTTTACACAACAACAATGCAGTACTTACTTAGCGACTGGTCATGGTTCCTTTTTCTTGTCCACCGCGACCAAATGCTATCTTCCAGTCTATTCAGTTGGCTAATTCCATACTAAGCTCAACCAAAAAGTTGCATGTTAGATATGACGACGACACGTGATCATAAGCATAAAATAATAAAACTAAAACCCTTGAAAGAATAAAATGAGTGCAAAAAAAGAAACAGTAGGGATGCAAGTTCAAAGAATGTCATCGCAAAACAACTCTAATTATTTTTAAGTGACACTGGAATATTTTCCCAAAGGTCGATATCCAGGATATTAGCTCCACTGCATACCTCAAGAGACATCAAGAGGTGCTTTTGCAAGTCCAAAAATATGCTGGAGACATCTTCCCAGTATCAAGCATTCTGTCTTAAATCTTTTCCACTGGAAGATCCATTTAAAATGAAAGATGTGCTTCCCAGTAAGCTTTTAAGCACATCCAGTGAAAGTATCAACTAATTCTTTTGTCCAGAACTAGAAGAAACATTAGTTTCGTCAGTCTATGTAGATAGTGCAAATTAAGGTTACAAAGTCACTCGAATTCCTAAATTAAGGCTCTATTGGGAACTATACAAATAGGATCAGACTACATTTAGGGATAACCTGGTTATGTTTCAACATCTTTTCCTCCTAAACCCGATTCGTCATTGTCGAATCACAAACTAGTTTAAATTTCAAAACAAGTTTTTAGTATACTTTCTTGCTCACTTGAGAAGAAAACCCATATACCTGAGCATCTTGTGTGATGTTGAAAATATACGTACCATGTCTTCTAAATCAAGGGAAAAATCTTACCTGTATCATTCTAAATTTAGGACAGGATTGGATCCTATTAAATATTTTACTAGATGATTGGACAAGTTGGTGTACACTAGTTCCTAGTGCATCTAAAATAAGTGTTACGAAACACTACCTAGTCACAGAGCAATGCCCCTTTCCCTCCCACGCCACCCCCAAGAAAACGCATAAATAAGAAAAAATCAGACATTAAATTTTAGTTTCTTGGATCCTTTTTCATTTCATGTGCGTGCATGCATGTCTTGGGGGAGTAAAGGGGAAAGAGCTAACCACAGATCCTAATAACAAAGGTGGAATAAGTAATTGCCAGAAGGTGAAAATACAGTGTTTTGTACTTTGAACTCACATAAAGGGTATTTAATTGGACACAGAGAGTTGGCGTTGCCAAAACTTGGATGTCACTCGATTTTCTAACTTCAGGTATCCTTGAATCTGTTAATTCCTTCTTTACAAAAGCTTTAATTCCAGATTCCTTCCTGTATCTTGTGAGAATTGGTACAGGTGGAATTATATCTTCCTTGCTAGCTGCACCAAGATAAACATTAAGTCAATCATGGGAGGGTAAATCTATGAACCAACAACAAAGATGTGATTTTAAGGAAAGCGTCCATGCCCTACACAAAACTAACTTCCATGAAATGAGCAGGCATATTAGATTGCAAACATTTCAACCTACTGACCCTGGGTAAGCTGAATCATTTCAGCATGAAGCAATAAGAGAGGAGGGGGGGAAAAAGGTATAAATAAGATCCATCTTCTCATTCAATATTATTGAGATAATAGAAATAAATAGCAACCATATTGATGAACCAACTATAAACTACAGCAGAGAAAACAGACTATGGGAATGGAAATGCCAATTACCAGGCTCATATTGCAGTCTAGACTTGTGAAGAGACAGTTGGCAAAAAGAATATTAAAATTCATGTCGTGACATGATATGCAGGCACTTGGAAGATATGATACATTCTATTTATCATGTCAATATGTGCAAGCAAGTGTGCAGGAATCGCTATCAATACTACACCATGTTTTTTGAATTTGTTACATAGATGACACACATCATCTATGTTACCACACGACATTTGAAGATATGAAACAACGAAGTTTCAGAACTATTCAGCAAATAGTTCAATTCAAAAGTCACAAATAATAGTGAGCACTCAAGTACCTTGTATTTACAGTATTAGAACATATTTATCTCGTAACCAGATTGAGTGGGACACAATCAGTAAGAATGATGAGTTATGACAACAATATCAAGCAGAAAATGATACCACCACATACCAATTGGCGTTACAATAACAAAAAAT
The DNA here is from genome assembly GCA_903798385.1 of Fraxinus cuspidata. Classification (NCBI taxonomy): domain Eukaryota; kingdom Viridiplantae; phylum Streptophyta; class Magnoliopsida; order Lamiales; family Oleaceae; genus Fraxinus; species Fraxinus cuspidata. Next base: position 3,149 of record CAIGRP010095278.1, on the reverse strand, counting down.
GTAATCAGTGGTTGTGAATGACTAATCTTTCAATCTTTTAGACCTTGATTCCGTAGGGGCACGTATGAATTTCTACTATTTATTTAAGAAAAATGGTGAACAATCTATTAGCTACACGAATCCCTTTACACCACTCTTTACGATCTATTACTAAATATATTGGAAGTTAATACAAATCAAATTCTTTCGACATCTGAAAATGTTAATATTTTGGTCTGCCTCTCTCTCTTTCTCTCTCTCTCTCTCTCTCTCTCTCCCTCCCTGACCTATCCTAGTGGGATCACTTTGCTCTCTTTTATAGTAAGGAACATAATTTTATTAATCATGATAAAAGGATACATGCATCAAGAGAACAATGAGTTATCTTAAAATGTAAGAGAACGAATTTAAACTTGAAATACAAATTACATCACATTCTTCGGACCGAGAACAATTCAAAAGCAAAGGGAAGTCCTTGAACTCCTTACAGAAACACTAAGGAATAAAAAAATGTAAAGGTAACTTCGTTAGACATATGCTAAAGATGCTCCAACCACCTAAATAGTTCTTCCCTTCATGTATCCTCAACATGTCTCACCTCCACTTGTTCATATATTCTCATTCTTATTTTATCAACTCTACTAAGGTCACATGCATGAAATGACAAAACGCACGTATGGAACCCTCTTTAACTAATAAATTCCAGAATTTTAATTTTGTAATATGATCCATAAATTTCCATGTCTTCAGCAGAGACACATATTTCCCAGCTTAAATATCAGGGGGGAAACAAATAATGAGAGAGAGATGGTTCAACTGCAAAACAAGCATGAAACAAACATGATCGTAAATTTTTAAAATGTCATCATAGAAACAAAAATTATTGTTTTGTCTTCATTTCAACATGTATTCTTTTTGGGTGAGTTTCAAAACACAATCAATGGATGGTTTAAGTTTCTTCCAAGTTTATTCACAATAAATTAATCGAAGTTGATAGATAATGGATGAAACAACATTTGGCATCACATCTCCAAGTAATGGTATACCTAGGCTATCAGCAACATGTTTGGCATATACTTGAAAAGCATTATCAATGCCACGAACAAGGCAACTCAATTCTCCAGGCCTCATTGGAACATTAAGAGCAAAGAACTGATCAACCGTCTGCAAAGAAAGATGAAATGATAATCATCATATTAAGTTCGCATTCTCTTGGTAAAAGATTAAATTAAGATGAATGGATATGTTAAATCAGCCATAGGAAATGCCTCCTCTTCCCCTGCATCACAAGTTATTCTTAGCTAGATGGTTTCTGCCTTCAACAGCAACTTAAAATACCCCGTATGATTCATTTCCTAGAGAATTTTCTGTTTCTCAGTAGCCACTCAATGTCCCCCAATACAATATTTTTTAATTCACATCAACAATCAAAAAAGCACAAGCAAAAAGCTTGGGATGTATATAACGTCACACTTTTTATGGACTAAACAATATCACACGTTCTTTTCTCTCGTCATTAAAAAACCCTACAAAAATTCACAGTAAGATTACTGAAGATATTCATATACCAAATTATGTATAAGAACTGAAAATGTTTAAAATAAAATTCTTAAAACAGCCCATAAACCGATGATAAAATGCAAACCTCTTCAACAATCCTGTAAACTTCAACAATAGAACTTCCGTGCCTTTGCTGAGTTGACACTGGGACCCACCGCTGAAAGATTTAACATAAATATTTTTAATCAATTAACCATTAGTACAATTAGTAATGACGTTTGTGTCCATGTTGTCATTTAACACCCCCGTGTAAAATTTAACATAAAATATTTTTAATCAATTAACCATTAAAAACTTTAGTGATACTACTATAAGAAAACTTCATCAATGATCATTTAAAAATTTACTCCAAACTTCAGTGAACGTTTGGCTATCTAAATATTAATTAATTATTTGGAAACAAGTTAAAATAATAATAATAAAATCATATTCTTATTAAACCTTCAACTATCCATAGTTATTTTATTTTTATTTTTTGACTAAGAAAAGGAAATTATATTAAAAAAATAGCGCAAAGAAGAGGTACTATGAAAGCATAAACATAGGCAAGGTAGAAGCAGCAAAACAGCTAGATTATGGATCATTTCATTTGAACAAAGCCAATGAAGAAAATAAACCATTTAGATAGTCCAAAAAGAAAAATGTAAAAATTACAACAATAAAGCAGTATGATGATCCAATCATCCAGAAAATGCTAAAAAGAGAAGACTGAGATTCCAGTAAACCTATTACATGATAATACCATCTTAGTTATTAGACATAGCAAAACAAATTCCCAGCTCTTAACGAGATTAAAGATTGAATTGAAGATTGAAGAAGATTACGTCCAAAATTAAGAGAATATTCTTACACATATTTATATTTGTACCATACATAGAATTACCATATTTAGATTAATTGTAATTATATATATTATTTTCGTATGGAATGGAAAGGCATTCAGCCAAAATTATTTACATGGTATCAAAGCCATACCGATAGAAACCGTCGCTGAATCCTAAATCTTCTTGGTGGTCCAAATTATGTTCCAGATCTCTTCTGTATCGCGGTTCGAAGTAGGTTCTAGCATCTTCGCTGGTGGTTGGCGCGACTCCGGCGTCATTTTGTCCGTCATTGTGTAGGCGATTTCTCGTGTGGGTGTTCGAGGAGTCTCAGGCGTTCCGTGGTCGACGCGAATCCACTGATCAATCTCAGTTTGACGTCTCTTCGTGGCTGTTGTTTGATTGGGTCGCACCACCATCTTCTTCGATTGGACGGCGTCGCACCGTCTTCTTCTCAGTTGGCCGGTCGGTATTGTAGCGTGGGTCAGTGGGTGCGAGATCTCTGTGGTGGGTTTGTGTTGGTGGCCAATTTCAATGGGTTGGGTTAAGAATTAATTGGGCCGCGTTTATTGATTGTGTATGGGTTGGGCTGAAAATTAATTGGGCCGTGTTTATTGGTTGTGTGTGGGGGATTTGGCCATATTTCATTGGGCTCATAATTAGTGGTGTTAATTTTGGGATTTGTTCTATTTGGGAATTGATCAACTGGACAAAATTAATTGGGCAAACAATTTGGGCTTTAATTAATTTTGGGGTTTCCAACTTGTAAGCTACTATTTGGTGTAGACT
>CAIGRP010095272.1:0-17123 GCA_903798385.1 Fraxinus cuspidata | reverse complement strand
TTCTTAAGTCTTCATAGTCAAGAAAAGCGTTGGTACGAAGGTGCCCTTGTTTTGGATGAGACTGTCAAAGAACAAATATAGTAAAAAAATGATTAGTCATCCTTTATTGTTAAAAAATTACAATTTAATTTACAATAAAAAAATTATATGAACACTCACATCGAAGTAATTACTAAACACTTCATCACTAGAGGTGTTTTTTTTTTTTTTGTGATTGAGTCCCATCCAAAACTAAAGTTGTACCTCATAAGCTCAGAGTATTTGTGATATTGTTGCTTAAACTAACTCAATCGACTTTGGTACATAACATAGTTCTTCTGACATCCAAGCTTTTCATTTAGAGCATGAAGTACTTTTTTTTCAACTGTTTGTATACTTAGCACCCCGTTGCTATTACACCATCCATGGTTGGCTGCATCAACCGTTAGTTCTAATAATGTAGAGCTTTCTTTCACGCTCCATGCATTATACCTAATTCTACGTTTTCCTTGCGACTCTTCCATTTATGATCTCACTATGTAGTCCGTTATATAAATCATGAGTTGTATTTATATATAAGTTAGTTAATACAAAATACAATATATTTAACAAGGGGCGGAATTTATGCTACATCTGATGAGTTTTTCTTTAATCACTAGAATGCAGTATATATCTGTAGGTGATGAGTTTTTCTTTTTGCCACATTCTAATTAATTGATTGATACACGTTCTTTCAAATGTACGTACCGACAACTTAAGAGAAGAACACAACCATAGGTCCATTGAAATTCGAGAGAAGAATGTCTGCATTTAACCACCAACTTTAACAAGTGATTCTTTTAATAAGAGTTAAGAGTCCATCAAAACCCCTTTCTCAAACACCACTTCTAATGTTGATTGTCCACATACAAACTATAAACCCCACTTATAGCTTATTACTCTAATATCCACTTAATAATTATCCACATTACTAAACTCATTCTTACACATATGCAGCTAATAAATCACATAACCAAAGATCAAATCTTATTCAATTGTTTGTTAAACATTTGAATAATATAATGTAGAAAAATATATATTCAACTTCACCAATTAAAAAATTCAGACATGTATAATAGGGAGTAATATAATCAACTCGATTGAAAAATAAATACATTCACTAACTAATTAATCACATCCAATATTCAACACAAAATTAGAGTTAAAACTTTCAAAAATAATCATCAATTGATAAATTAGCATACAATTACAGATGAACTTGTTCAAGCAGAGAAAGGCCAGAAAGAGAGGCGAAAAACCTGTTCACGGCAGATAAAGTGAGAGATGGAGAAGTGAAAAAATTGCTGCAGAGAATGACGTGAAAATCTGTGAAATTTTGAGGGTTGTATATAGAATTGTTACAAATTTTGGTATTTATATTTATGGCTTGAAATATTTTAAAATCTATTAAAATTCATCAAATTATTGAAATCTCTCTAAATCAAATAGCCATTGAGAATACCTAAATTTCTCAACAAACTATTGAAATCTAAATTGAGGACAACTAAATTTTTAAGTATTTCTAAAATTCTAAATTCAGGACCCTTAAATTTTAGTGAATTATATTTAGTTTGAGTTAAGGACACCTCAATTTACATAAATTCTCATTTGAGAACACCTCCATAAATTAACACTTGTTTGACAACCATTATTTAAAAACTTATTTTTCTACATTCTTATCTTCAATCACACATCCATACAATAAAAAATTGTACACGTAAATTCAAAAAAATTTTCCTACTTTTTAATCTCATATTCTTTAAAAATCCATTATTCAAAACTTTATTTTTTCCAAATAGTGATAATCAAACGGGCTAAATAAATACATTTCTACATATAGCAAATGATGATACACTTTAGTAAACCAATGACTACGTAAAGACTCGTATTAGAATCTGGGTGTAACCCGAATTCCTTGTTGAAATAATTGAAAAATTCTAATTGAAGTATACGTCAAGAAGAATTTAATTTGGAATGCTATTGGAGTCCTATATTAAGTTGAAATTCTATTTTGGAAGCCAATTGGGAGTTGAAATTTGTTCATACTTCATCAACAACTCTACGAAGAGAGTTTAGATGTCCCCCATAAATACTAAGCTCTTATATACAATTTTATAAATGTGAGAAAATAGATTACTAAAATTATATGATCTATTGTAATTTTCTCTCTTCTCCATTATTCTTGAGTCAATAAAATCTCTTAATTTCTTTGTCATATTTCTTATCTTTATTATTCATTTACTTGATCTAATACTTTATTATTTGCCATATAACTTCAACAATTCATTCCGGTGGTTGGTTTCATCAAGTTGTATCTAAACAATACATAATTATTGTATTTCCACATTGCTAACAGGGATTCAGGTATATTAATATTTCTTCTAACAAGTGATATTTTGGTTGTTTCACAACAACTCGAATGATATTCATAATAGCATTAATTGTTTTCTTCTGAAGAAATTACCAAAGATATTTCTTCATTTCAAAATTATTAAACTTCATTTTTTTCTTATTAATATTATGTCAACTAATAAACAACTATTAAACCATTTACATGTAATGCAATGGTCCGCGAATTTTAGTTTTTTCTTCTTTTCTTATACCAAATGAAAATGTGAGTAAATGGAATTCTATATAAACATTAGAATAATATTTTAATGCATGAGTTAATGCTACAAATGTAAATTAGGAAGATTTAATAAAGACATTGTTGAAAAAAAAAAATTGTAAGGTAAAAATGAGAAAACCAATGTTTATCACCTATGCACACTTTTTTACTTGATAATAATGTAGAATAATATTATTTGCAAGCATTGTTGATAGATAATAGTACACGTGGTAGTGCAGTATTCTTTAATAAAGTTGGGATACTACTCATTTTATATATTGATTGTAGATGGTAGACGGAGACTAATAAGTCCCAAATCTTAAAAATTAACAAATTCACAAAAGAAAATTGATAAAAGAACTAGTTGCAATTGTGAATATTGATAATATGTAGTTAGTCTGATACGAACCAATGCCGCAACACGTAATATGGCATGACCCCAATCAAAAGTTGTGAGTTTTATTTTCATAAGTAATTGTTTAGTAATAAGTTGTAAATGTTTAATAAACGATTTCGCTAAACCATTTTGAGTATGGATATGCACAATTAAATATTCAACAACAATCCCAATTGACATTGTAATCTAAATATACCAGCATTGTCAAGATGAATAGTCTTGATTGAGTAATTAGAGAATTGCGCTCATAATTTCATGATTTGAGCAAGTAATCTAACAAAAGCTACATTTCTAATAGAAAGTATGCAAACATGTGACAATCTAGTAGAAGAATCAACTAATACCATAAAATAACTAAAAGATCCACGTGGCGGGTGTATTGACCTACATATATTACCATGAATCATTTTCAAGAATGTTGGAGATTCAATATTGACATTTTTAGTTGAAAGTCTAATGACTAACTTGTCTTGCGAATAAGCTATACATGAATAATAATTAGGTAAAACAAATCTTCTGATTCTTTAAAAGATGTCCATAAAATTAATAAAAAAAATTTGATAAAAGAACTAGTTAATAAAATTGATTGCCGTGACATCCATGAAAGAAAACAGTTTTGTGAAATCCACAAAAGAAAATAGCTTGTTTAGTTTTTACGCCAACACACCTCAATCAACCCATGTTTCGAATAGTCCTACATATATATGAATTGAATCACGATTGAATCACTTTTTCTCTGAAAGCACGCTTTTTATTTGACAATAAAGTAGAGCATTAATATTATTTGTAAGGATTGCTTATGAACAACAATATATGTTGTTTTGAGCTCATTGTCACATTCTTCAAAAGAGTTAGCATATTACTCATTTTGCCCATTGTGATTCTAGATAGTAGACATGTATAGATTAGTAAATCCAAAATCTAAAAGTAACGGACATAACTATTTTTATAAAAATAATTTATCGCAAAATCCGCACGAGAAAATAAGGGGTTATTCTCTTTGTGTTTTAGTTTTGTGTTTTGAGTTTTGAATTCATTTTGAGTTTTGAGTGTTTATTTTGAGATTGTTGAAAATATGTTCTTTTTCATATTTTTTTAAAATTGTTTTGAAAACACCTAAAACGTGTTTTGAAAATTTTTGCTTGATTATAATTGAAAACACACAAAACGACAAATTTTTCGTTTTGAATTTTCTTTGTAAATTTTTAACTTGTTTTAAAAAACACGTTTTCGAAAATAGGAAAAAGAACGCTTTTTCAGTGTTTTGAAAAATCGAAAACAAAAAACGAATTGAAAATGATAAAGAGAATATACCCTAATTTCTCTAGCCTATTCGAATAGTCCCACACATCTATGAATTGAGTCATGATTACGTCATTTTGTAAATTTTTTTTCAGCCGTAGGCACACTAAAAATTAGGGATTAAATCTGTAATTTTCTCTTATTTAATTATTAGAACGTTGATATCTCGAAAATTAACCGCGACCGCTCGCCAAATCTCAAACTTCCGTTAATATAATATACCAAAATCCAGGGAAATACACATTTCTGCTATTATTTTCTAAATTCGATATTTATGATTTCATTTGTTGAACTATGTGATCTTTGTTCATTTGGAATTTTTATTTCATTCCTAGATTATTATTTTGTAATAGGCATCATTGCGAAATTGTTAGGGTTGTTTTCCTCATTTTCGTAATTCTGTGTGAAATGGTGTTTTTTTGGATCTAAATTTGTATTTTTAATTCAAAACTCTGCATCTCTTTGGGAAAATGGCATCAAATTTCGATAGGTGGGAAAGAGATCCCTATTTTTCTGCTGCTGAAGAGGTTCAGGAATCGACCGACAGGTATACGAACCTCTACTTTAAATTTTGCTTTGAATCGATATTTCATGAATGTAAATTGTGCTTTGGTGAAATTTATTAAATTTCGGGTTGCTTGAATGATCTATGTTTTATGGTGTGATTTCCTTTCTTTTTTTTGGAAAAATAAATGGAGTTATATAGTATAACAACATTAACTTCTGTGATACGTTTTGCAGGATGGAATCAACTTATAGAACTTGGATTCATGCAAGAAAGGACACCTCTGGGGCTTGGAATGCGGTTGAACTCCAAAGAGATCTCCAAACAGCCCTTGGCACCGCTAAATGGCAGGTAGTTTACCTACATTAAGTGAAATTTATTGACACACATATTAATATATTATATAGCCACATATTTAAATAAATCACATTCCGATATTATTGAGTTTTCATTTTTATAGAGGAAAATTTATGTTTATAGCATTATCCTACTACGTAGTTATGAAATGGTTGTTGACGTGCTTGATTAATGCAGTTAGAGCAATTTGAGCACGCTGTTAGGTCGAGTTATACTAGTTTGAATTCAGCTAATGATGCAAAAGAAAGGCATCGGGATTTCATAATTGCTATAGAGAGTCAGTTGTCAAAGGTTGAAAGCTCTTTAAAAGAGATGGCAGTCTCTCAGGGCAAACCACCATTGCCCTGGCTGCGATTAGATGAAGGAGAACACAAAGAGCTTGCGCTGTTTCTTTCAGGGCCATCATCAGCTTTCACAGATAAAATCTCCAAAAAGGTTCATGGTAGGGGCCAAGTATCAGAAAACTCAGAAGGGACTGGTAAACAGTCAATGCCAGAGTGCTTGAGTTCGTCTCACTTGGTGGCATTGGGTCAGGTGGAGTCTAAGGAAGAGAAGTTACAGCAACATCGGAGGACGGCTAGTGCTGGTGCTGACATTGGTTCCTGGAAGATTGCAGTTGCTGATGATTCTTTACCTCATAGTTCATCCAATCTAAAACCTGATCCGCCGCCTAGAAAGATACCCAGTTTTTCAGGATTTTTAAATACCATGGAGTCCTCTATGTCTCATTTGAAGTGGTCAAAGAATGGGTACAGGAAGTTAAAGATTTCAGACTGCCATGAAGAAGCTGATAAAATGGTACCTCGATCTCAAAATTTGACCAAAGTATGCGAGTTTCCTTGTTTATAACTGAATCGGTCTTCAAATGTCTTTAAATGTTTCTGGTTAGTTGTATTGTGCTTGTCGTGACAGAATTTTCATTTTTTATGAAGAATATCAAAGCAGTCTGCGAAAGGAATAAAAGTTGCCTTGATGGATGTGATGATTATGAGAAGCAACTGTATGGTTGGTATGGTACCATCCAGAGACTACTTCGGAGGTCCCAATATCATATGCAGTACAGTCGATCCGTTCAAATCATTTTCTCCATTATTCTCCTCTGCTTGATTGGTGAGCCTGATAATTGTAGTTTTTCCTTTCAATCTGATGGTCATTTTTCACTTTTACGTTATTCATTCTTTAGAAGTAAATTTTAAGTTTTAAAATGCATGCTGGTGTTCTTTCTATTGACTTGTATAAACTTTTATAACTTTGAGTTATCAATATTTGGTTTTGGACCTGTTCTACATATTTTTCTCCTTTGTGCTGTGGCAAGCATGTTTTATTCACGTTCAATTTATCGACTAGTAGGAAATCTGAAATAGATTTGTCGACATTTTGAGGGTACGTGATATTGTCATCATTTTGATCATAATAAACTGGATTTTTTTTCCTTCACATATGTTAAGTTTCAATTCTGCTTGATGATCAATGTTGCAGATGCTTTTGCTTCCCTTAGTGCCTTGCAATCGCATAGTTACAAATTGTTTCTAACTTGGTCAATGTGCCTAATTGTATAATGCAGTCCTATTTTCCCTATGCAATGCAATAACTAAAAATTAAAGATCTTTAAGTGTTAGAAGAATGGGTTGGCTCCTATTAAGTGCTCGGTATATAGTCTTGAGCTCGACTTGGATCAATTGTTGATCGTGGTGGATCAAACCGCAATGTGCCGGTCTTACACTCCTTGCAATTTCTAGCCCTGGACGAAAAAATAAAATTTCGAGTTCAAATAAACAAAAAATAAAGAAAAAAGGAACATCATCTCTTTCCCCCACCCCTCCCCTACCTCGATAACCTTTTGAAAATCATCCAAAAGGAATAAGGAACAGATAGTTAGCAAGTTTACTACATTGAAGTTGGAATCGTATTGTTTTACATGTATAGAGAAGAAACTGTTGTGTTCCTTGAAGTTTCCCTTGCATGCTTGAGTTACTATATTGCTATACATGTTTCAGATATTTGTTTCTCACTATGCAATTCTTAATCAATTATGTTTTGGGGCCTAAATTTTGCATAAAACTTCGCTATAGGGTTCTGTTGATAATAATAAATAACATGCATTGAAATATCTACTTTCTCATGCTTTTACTTTATTTATACTGCAGTTTTTGGCACTGCGTGCAGTCTGAGGAGGAGCTAATTCCTTTTTCATTCCTATTGATAGATTGATATGGGATGAAAAAGTTGAGAGGTTTTGGGGTTATCCTTTATGGCATCACGTGATACACATATGCATTATGTTCTATTTTTAGCAATATTTTGCTCATAACTAAATTATGTACTCAGAATTGAGCAGTAACTTTTCCAGGTACACCATGTACACGACTCACTCATCTCGTCTCTTTATTGTGAATCAGGTTTTTTTTTTTTTGGTCTCAATTATGTTGTACGATTAGGATTTTTGGGAATAGTAGATTGCCTCTATTCAGGTTTGGATTCGATAGAGAAGTCTGAAACTAGATTAATTCCGCTTGCCAGATGATGTTCCACACTTCCCGAGCTGCAGTTTCTTCGTGTTGTTGTAATATTGATTGGTGGAATGTACAGCAATTCAAAAAATAATATTCCTTGTGTTCATTGTTGCTTCTTGTTTGTATTAATGGTCAATTTCCTTGTACTCTTGGACGGAAGATTGTGCATGAGTGCGTTTATTCGAGTGAATTATTGGGTAACATAAGTGATGTTTAATTTGTCAGTTGAATGTCTCATTAGATGGGACCGAAGAAGAGAGGAAAAAAAAAATAATAATTTGCTCGTTGTCTTGTGCAGTAATTTTCAGTATTGTATACCAACGTACGACATGTAGTAATTCTTGGGTCAGGCTGCCCGGCCATCTAGGACACATTGACATGGATCGTGTCATAGGCTGACCCTCCTTTCTAGCCCGCCTAAACCATTATGGAGATGCAGTTTGAATGACACTGTGCAAACTTCACAAGCATCTGTGGCAATTTGCAGGGATCTGCTTGTGGCATGGAGCTTTTTGCTCTCTGCTTATAATTCACCTAATCTTTCTTTTGTTATTATTTTTAAAACTAATTAAATATAAAAATGAAAAATTCATTTGTTCCAGTGTCATGTTTAGCCTCGCACAATTAATCCAAGGGCCTGTTTTCTTATTTGTTGACCTCAAAAATCGATAGGATCAACCTGTTATTGTCTCATGGCTACTTTCCCCTTCATGTACTCACCTGCACAATGACATCCCATTAGAGGCAAAGACCTTCAGTGCAACAGTTTGAATCCGATTATAAAATCAATAGCCGGAATTACAAAATATAAAATGACTTGTGCAGGGGAGAAGTGAAAAAAGGAATTTGGCTAGTAGTTGGGTTGCTTATCTTATGCCAATGAGTTGCATATAAATAGAAAGATACGGGCAATGTTGGTCAGGATGGATCATTAATAATGTATTATCCTGACCCTAAATAAAATTTAAGCTAGGACAAAGCCTATGAGAAGATCGTTTAGGACCTTTAATTGATATGATATTGATTCGGTCCAATTAAGTTGACACCATCCGTGTGTAGTAAATAATGTGGTGCCCTATCTTGCCACGTGTCCCTCCTAAAATATTGGAGTAACACCTAATCTTACAAAATTTATAGTGTTAGGTTAATCGGGGAAACTAGCAAAGGTGAAGAAGATACATTAATACATTAATAACTATAAATTTGAATAAAATTAAGAAAAAAAGGGGGAAAAGGGCTCAAACTTTGATAGAGTCATATAGAGCACTATACAAACAGTTTAACCACTCTTACTTCATGAATTTGACGATATGAGTTTTGACTTGAGTCATATGCATATCAAAGAAAGACTAAATTCTAAATGTATGATATTTTTTCAAGAATGAAGCACAAAATTAATTGATTTTGGTAGACAGGCAGAAGGTAAGATTTTGATGAACAAAGGGTAGGTCATAAACTTGCAAAATGCACAGAATAAATGTCATTCTTGTGTTAAAAATGTTAATAAAGTTTCTTGGAAGACTCATTTGGACATAATTACCAACATTTGAAGGGAAAATAGAAATGGATTTCTTTAGGTTTATTTGGAATATAACATTTCTAGTTTCTTTGTACTCCTCAATGGTGAATTCCCATATGCAAGAATGTTCTTTTGAAGGAATAGACCTTCAGCATTGCTTGGATTCGGGGAAAACTCCGTTCTCTCTCGTTTCTTGTTGTGTAAACCTTAATCAGGTGGTACAAGCTGGCTATTACTGCTTGTGCTCCTCCTTTGGCCCTTCTAATCCTCTCTTGGTTACCAAGATTTCAGTTCTCTTGTCGAACTGCTACATATCAACGCCTTCTGAATGTCACGGTAAGTTCTGAACTTTTGACTTTTTTTCTTTTTCGACATAATCAAAACTATGTTTTTCGACTCTGATATGATTTTTTTGGATTTAGATTCGTTTACTGAGATCCCGCCACCAGGGCTTCCAGTGCAGGTTCTAAATCGGCCACCGGCTAGTCCAGTGTCAGTGCTGATGCCACCACCTTCTGTGTCGAATGATTTGCTTGTGCCATTGCCTCCAAAAGTTAGCAAAATTCCTCTAAATTCAAAGCCAGGTAACTCTTCCATAGTCGATGGGGAACCAACTTTGAGCAGTAATCCTGTCCCCAAGTTGAGCGTTCCTGAGCGCTGGGATTATGTATCAGCATATGCTGCAGATATGAAAATATGTTTTCAACTGAGGATCTTGCTACTTGTGGCACTTTTTTATGTTTATTAACTGAATCATTTTACTTCAAATGTATCGAATTCGTGCTTTTGGCATGTACTTTTTGGGGGCAGTGTTTCTGTTATTAGCGAAGTTTCATGTACTTGTAAACTTTTTTTACAATTTGGCCATCCAGTTCATATTCGTTAGTTTTACTAACGAAGAAACTAACGTGACAGTCTACTTGGCAATATAGTAAACATATAACTAGACTACCGTGTCAATTTTTCTGTTAGTCAAACTAATGTACACAAATAAAGGCATTAAATTATAACAAATTTTTATTTTAGTAACTAACTTGAAGTTGAAAGAACTGAAATTTATTGACCAACACAGAATTTCGTAAAATATTTAGTGACGATCTATACATTAAACCTACGAAAAAACCCAATTGCTTGTTAGTTAAAAGTTTTTGTGTTCAGTTCTAGCTGACTTGAGAGGATTTTTATATATGACTATCGTGTGTAAAATATCGAGTAGTTTCGAATAAAGTTGAATTGAACATTTATGCTAATTGAGATCTGACTATTGTGTATGATAGTTTAGTTTAATAACTATAGAACAATCCTCAAATTCTACATTAAAATAGGGTAAACAGACCATTGTTTTGATAGAATTGCTTGGCGGTGGACAAATCATAATTTGCTTTATATTACATTCAAAACACAAAGCATTATCAAATCAAGTACAAAACATACACTCCTTCAAGGAATAAACCTATAAGCCCTCATTTTATCAATGCAAGAAACAAATGATGTGTAAGTATTTCTAAATCCCATAAAACCATGCAACCTATTTTTGTGCGTACTGCTCAGCATATTCTCAAGCTGGAATGCAATATCAGCAAACCAAAATGCAGCAATATCCTTCAACTTAGTAGGCGTCAAATTGTTGGTTTTCACAATGTCGTCCCACACGGAGTCCTTATCCTTCATCAATTCTTCCATGCTAACTTGATCGTTTCCTTCGATATATCCCACCATCTCCAAGTCGAATTGATTGGCCAAAACTTTCCATATATGTTTCCACTTGAAAAGATCTCCATTAGTACAATTGAAAGCCTGATTTTTCGCGTTTGGATCGACAGCAGCCCATATCTGATGCTCAGCAGCCAACTCGGCATCTGCAGCATCCACGAAACAATTCCACGAAGCCTTTGATCCGGGATATACTAGAGGCTTATTCTCATACTTGCAAATTGCAGCATAAACAGAGAGAGTACTAACAATATTCATCAGGCTACATGGGGAGAACCCGAAAACTAGTACAGGCCTGTGGACCGACCAGGTCAAGCCCTTTTTCGCAGTTTCTTCGTAGAGTATGTCTTCGAGATTATGATAGAAATTCGGTTGCTTCAGTCGAGGCAGGTCCTCGGTATATGGTGTGTCGTGTGTGTCTCGTGTATCTGTTTCAAACAGTCCAATGTAGTGTTTGCTTCCAGTTTGGAGACAAATATGTTGGAGATTTGGAGCATTTGGTATGACTGAATTAAGGATGTTTTGGAACATGACAGCATTCATGCTACAATCCTCATTTCCCATCCAAGAAACATAGAAAATATGAGTAATATCAGTAAGAGGAGAAATCTTGGAAATTGCTTCTTCTGTGTTTGAAACATCACATTGGACATATTCAACATGGCTTTTGGCTAACCACGTTGGCCGGGGGCGGCGGGCGACACCGTAGACCTTCCATGGGCCTCCCGGAGTATCGGGATATTGAAGAATCTCAGACAAACTGCTGCCAACTATGCCCGTGACACCAACTACTAGGGCCACACTCTTATAACTTTGTTCAACTCCATTCTGTTGTTGTTCAACTCCATTTTCTTGAAATTTCTTCTGCAAATCATTAGAAAAAGTTAAGGAAAGCCACACAAGGGACATAAAAGAGGAAATTAAATCATCCTATAGTAAAAAATATCGTTAATCTTCTCTATATCGTTTCAATTTTTTGGACCGGATAAGAAAAAAAAATGTTATGATATGAATCAACCAGAAATACATGCCTGTTTACAAGCATTGATGGATCTGTTAAACCACCAGCTCATGGTTTAGGATAAATTCAAGAGTGTATTGGCTAAGGGGTAATAGAAAGTAGAAACTGATTTTACAGAATTTCTATAGAAGCATTAGTTGAAGCATATATAAATAAATAAACACACACTATAATATATAATGCAGAGTATTATTTTGCAATATATAATGGGTAGGGACTGGCCACTTTTAGGGGAAATTGCATTTTGATCCCTAATCGATTGCCATAGTAGCAAGCTAGTCCACAACCTTTAAAAAGAACAAGTTGGTCATTAACATTTCGTCATATTTGCAAGATTGATCTTGAACACTAATAAAAACAATCTTTATCTTAGTTAAATTTCTGTCGCGCCCTCGTATAAAAGCCCGAAAAAAATAAAATGAAATTATATATATATATACATACATACATATATATATATATATATATATACATACGTGTGTGTATATATATATATATATATATATATATATATATATATATATATTAATATTAATATTATTATTATTTTTCTTTTCTATATGATGATCTAGCATCACGAGCCTAGCCTATAGACGAACTTTATGCTTGGCCCACATAAGAAAATGAAAAGCCCAATACTAGTTCTATATGTCTTAAATAATTTGAATAACTTGGAGGTTCACAAGCAATCATGAATAATTTCTATAAAAACATAGAAATTTTAAATAAAGTGGGATGGAATTTAATGTTTTCCCAAAGATTGGACCCAACGGGTGAAAATTTATCTTATGTATAGTAAATATTTTTTAAAATTTGATTTGCGTACTTGTTATTTTTCAAAAGGACCGAACTATAAGTAAAATATAGTTTAATAAGTTCTAATTGAGGTTATGTTGTTCCCTTATTTGGTTAAATTAATAAAGTATAGGGACCAATAAAATAAAATGCATAATGACAAATATACACACACTTGACATAATTTCAAATCACTAAGTCACACACGTTTCATAACTTCGGTTGAATAGTCAAGACAATTAATCTCATAAATTGGTAGGTTATATGGATTTAACTTCAAATGAAATGCATGAATTATTGACTTTTATTTTCAAATTTGTCATACTTTCAACATATGTTTGTAATTTAGACATGAAAAAAATATACACAAGTAATCACGTAACAACCCAAAAATGCAAGAAAATAAACCTTATTTTTAAATTCCTTTAATTGATAGTAACCACCGTTTTTTTTTTTTTAAAGACAAAATAAGAGTTTAGACTTTTCATCTTCTCCAAATCATTCCCATCCCATTTTCAATATATAATTTTATACAAGCCTCACAAAGAAAAAGTACACACTTTGATCAAGGAAAAATATTTTCAAAAGAAAGAAAAAAATATAGAGGAGCAGATTTCTAAAAGTTCCGATGCCGTCGGAAAGCAACTACCATCGAGAACCTTATACTTTTAAAAGCTTTAAATGAATGTAGATAGATGTGCAAGTGTTTTTTTAATTTTCAAAATTATGATTTTTCGTTAAAAGTATGAATGAATTGGTACCTCCGGGTATGGTGTTTCGGCATTGCTATAGTTTGAATGATCATGCATATGCTCTATGTGTTATGATAATGCTATAGAAATCAAATTTTGCAGAAAATTCATCTACGTGCGACGGTATAAATATATCGTTCAAAATTTCTAATTTAATAAAGAAATGTACCGATGATATCTATTGAATTTCAAACTCATGGATTTATTCTCCTCCTATAGGTTGATTTGATATGCTTGGGGGACATGGATGATTGTAGAGGATGATGCAACATGCTATGGAGATGACAGTGACTTAACGTTTTAATTCGATTATGCAATATTTATGTATTTTTTATTTATTTATATGAACATCATATGTGAAATTATTCTAAGAACATTTTTATGAATAAGTTAAGTTTAAAAGTAGTTATGTGTTATAAAAATTAACTTAGAAGTTACAATTTACCACATAAAAAGTGTTAACGATTTAGTGTTGTTGTTTTTCTAAATTTTCAACTTCTGCCCCGAAATTTAAAAATTCATAACTCAATCGTTATTTGAAATTTTTCAACAAAATCAGTGGCGTTTGATAGCCTCAAAGGATAGCTACTGAATAAATTTGGAATTATGTTAATCCGATGTCGATAGAATTTTATATGTTCCTTAAAGCAATTTGTGCTGGTAGTGTTGTTGTTTTCAGTTTTTGTCATTGACTTTAAAAATTCATAATTCAATCGTTACTTAGAATTTTTGGACAAAACCAGTGTCCTTTGATAGATTCATGGGTTAGCTACTGAATAAAGTCGAAATCATATCGATCTGGCGTCTGTAGAATTTTATAGGTCATTTTAAGTAAATTGCGATGTGTTACCTTCTAAACTGAGTCACTGCGGGGTTTTGGAAATTATTTTAATACTTCATATGTTGCCGACGGAAGCTGATTTTTTGGATATGTCATAATATAAAGAATTTCCTACTTTACAATAAAATTTCATGAAGTTTCGGGGTCGATAGCTATGCAAACGATTTTTTTTTTTTAATTGCCATTGAGTTAGAAAATAAAAGTAGTAACATTTATTTTTTATTTTCTTCCTAGAATTTCACGTTAATAATGTGACTTTATTTCTAAGAAATTATTAGATAATCCCTTAATATGAAATGATGCTATTTAGAATTAATTAATTCTTGAAATAAATTCTTAAGTTAAATTTTATGCTTTCCGCTAAAGGTATAGATAATTATTAAGTCTACGGTTTATGGGTAAAGTAAAGTTAATCTAGTAACGTTTCGATCCATGTGGGTTGGGGCCTTACTTGCATTCTGCACTTTCAAAATTTTAGACACTCGTAAAGGTAACTGAGATTGGAAGGTTTTTCTTATTGAGAATTAATTATGCGACTGTAATGAAAGGTTAAGAACCGAGACAATAAGTTAGGGACTGATTGTGCATTTTATTGGTACAAGTGTTAACAAAGTAGGTAAATTTACATAATTACATGTGATCGTCCTATTATGTTAATTGTAAATTGATGCTAAGAAATGCGTTGTACAATCACACTCTCATGCGGCCAAATTAGGCACATCATTCTTATAACGATTTATTTTAAGTCCTCGTTTGATGGAAATTAAAATCAGATTTTTAGTAGATTTTAATTTATTTTAAGCCCTTTTTGGTGGGAATTAAAATGTGTGGCTGAAAAGTTGTGACTCTCATAAAAAATATGATTAAAATTAATTGTATCTTCTAATTCAATTGTCAATCAAGAACTTATATAACACCCATCCTAATCCTTGCCATACCTCGATGCTCTTATATTATGTTACTTATATAATGATTCCTAGAAATTGGAATAAAATGGCCCATGAGCTCGAGTCTTTCTCTTTTCATATTGCTGATATATTACACTGGATGATTGTGTGCCGGTTTTTCTATCTTCCACTATTTGAAACTATATATTTTAATGAATTGTTTATGGTTGAGTTTTAAAAAAAATTGATTCCTATTAAAAATAATAAATCAAATAATTCATATTTCAAACTACACCACAGACTGTGTATGTTATGATACCTTATTTTAATGATAAACAAATAAATTAAATGATTCATATTAATAATCGCTTTATTTCATTATTTTATGTTAACTTTAACTAATTAGAGTTATGGCGTGTTTTAATATTATTAGAAGTCATGAGTGCTCTCGTAATTTCTTTAGAGTGCGATTCAAAGCTTAAGGTTTACTTTAAAACTCAAGATTTGGGTTTTAATTTTCTTGGTCTGGATAAATAAAAATCAAAGAATTGGAGTTTTTCAATTATTAATTCAAAGTAAAATAGTCAAAGGTTCTCGAAACTCCTCCCAAATTCTTTTATTATATTATATTACTTCCATTTTTCGATTTAAATTATATTTAAAAGATTAAAATAATATTTAAAAATAATTAATCAATTAAACAGACGGTAAATATGAATTTTTCTAATACCCCGCCCTACCCTTTCCCCATTTTCGAAAATCCACAGTGGGGGTAGGGATCATAATGGTTGCCCCAACCTTGTTGCCATCCCTGTAATAGTCGTAGAAATTAACAAATTTGTTAATAAAATTCCTCTATGTTAGTAAACTTAACACTGTTAATTCATCAATTCAATGGTTTTTTTTTGTTTTTTAATTACGGATTTTTTTAATCTCTTGTTCCTCTTCTTTATGAATTCATAACTAATCACTATTCCATAGAAGAGATTATTGTCCTCTTATGTTGTATCCTAGACAACTTTCGTAATAAAAATTACTGTATATGGAGTTTTTCAATTCTTCGATCCAACTTCAGTATTTTTCAAAATTAACAAATTTGTTAACAAAATTTCTCTATATTAGCTCAGTTATAATAAGTGATCATTTTCAATTCTTTAAATTCTATTGCGATCTTGTATTTTGCCGATTGTTTCGCTTCGTACTGCATTATTATTTTTTTAGACAAGCGTGGATCGCGTGAACTGTTTTAATATTTTAAAGTTTATCTCAGTGCCTCATTGGACAATAACATTTGTTTTGTCTTTTAGCATGATGTAGAATTGAAGAGGATAAATATATATTGCGCAGACCAAAACCTTGTGGCTACGAATCAAATTGGAATTTCATGCAGACAAAAGACGTTTCTATGGATAATTAAATCCCTCGTGCATCGCGTGCTCCATATAAAACAAAAATATCTCCAAAATGGAAACCCCAAAGCAGATGAAAATCCATTTTAATTTTTAAAGAAAAAATAAAATTATTTAAAAGTAACGTGTCTTACTTTTATGCGCATCTTGACCAGTTCAATAATGAAGAAATGGAACAATATATATTTTTTGAAGGGAGCGTGAAAATATGACCTCCAACGTACAAAGTATCAATTATGAGAAGTAGTGTCAAATTCTATCATTGAAAAAGAAGAAAAGAAAATACAACGTTAAGAAAAGTTTATTCATATATAACAAAGACGACCCGGCTTTTAAATTTCACATAAAAGACTAGTGTGACGATGATGAAGACAATCTTGACCCTGAGAATTGTTAAACAATTCAAAGAAAAATAAAGAAGAAAAATGAGAAAATTAGGGTTTCATTAATTCTCCATAATACAATTGAAATACAAAAGATAATTTA
>CAIGRP010095270.1:0-17947 GCA_903798385.1 Fraxinus cuspidata | reverse complement strand
TGGGTCGTGTTGAGGTCCCGAAAAACTCAACATTGATTGACTTATAGTGCAATCAATATAATGAAAAAGGCATTGCTCGGACGGAAAGCTTGGTAACGGGGACGTAGATCGTGTTTATGATCGAACCTCCATAACAACATCATTTGCATCATCTTTCCCTTTTACTTATCGCTTTTATATTTGTACTTACTATTTGAATTAATCTAATTAGTCTTTACTTACTTTAATTTAGATTAATTCTTTGAAAAAGTTTTAAAAACCAATTCACCCCCTCTTGGTTAGCTATTTTAGGGCTTTCAATATCTTCCGATTAGAGAGTTGGGACTAAGGCCTCTAAATGAGTTATAAAAATGAATAAGTGATAAGATTGATCCAATCCAATTGATGGAATTTCGATGCTTCGCTACTTCAAAACGTTGATTTTCATTTCATTATTTCAAAATTTGACTTATTAATTTTATTCGAACAACAAATTCCACTTCACAAACGAGAAAACATCATTTTCGATCCTTTGAGTATTCCTTCTATGTTCTTGTGGAATCGACATCTCAAAGTTGTGCTACAATTACCTCATTATTCTTTGGGCGTAATCAATCTTTCACGTAATCAATTTGTAGCATGCAATTTTATTGTTACACATTATAAAAGTGTTCAAATAAAAAAAAATTTGCATTTTAACATTTCAATCTAAAAACATAATCCTCATTTTACTATTTTCATTTCTAGACTACCACACAGTTACAACGTAAAAAAAATATTTATTGTATGATGACTAGCAAAGAAGCAATTTATCTTAATTTAAGGGATAATAGGTGATAGAATATGACAAAGTAGTGAAATATGAAGTTAAATTAAAGTTTAGTGATCTAACTGGGTTTAATTATCTGATTGGTAATTGAACTTGACGGGAGGTTTTCAGGGGTCATTGAACTTAAAAACTTTACAAAATATAATCTCATCTATCCATCACTCACTCAATGCACGATTAAAAATTGACAGATTTATTGACGTGGCCAATGGAATTGCGTACGTTTCTATCTATTTTCCACTGGCGTCCAAGTTATTAGCAATTTAAAAACGAATTACAAAGTTCCGTGATTAAAGAGATAATTTTAAAAGTTTAGTGATCCGGCGGAAACTTTACGCAAAGTAATGATTCAGGTATTAACCCCCATTTTTATCAATCTTTATGTTTTTTAGTCTTCTCTCTTTCTTTTTTCTGTACTCCTACCATACAATTTTATTCTTTCTAACATCGACAAATTGTATAGATCGCTTAATATTATTCTACTTTGAAACTTGTGTACATATTCAACTAGGAAATAGTGTATGTGAATAATTGCATCAATTTTGACATTTTACGTAATTCAAAAAAATTAATTGATTGAATCATTACTGAACTTTGCGTAAAGTTTCCACTGAGTCACTAAACTTTTAATAAGTACCTTGTTAATAATTGATTTTTGTAATTCATTATCGTATCCATCACTCAATTTTTAAATTGCTAATGATGTAGGCACCAAGTGGGAAAAAAATTGTCACATATGCAATTCTATCAACAACGTCAGTAAATTTGTCAATTTTTTAACCATTGAGTGAGTGAGTGATGGATGAGATTACATTTTGCAAAGTTCAGTGACTAACGGAGAAAATTTTGAAATTTAGTGATCCCGTGAGAATCTTATGCTCAATGACCAATCAAGTAATTAATCATATCTAACTGATATAAATTAAATTTTAGGATAAGTTTACCCGAAATGGAATGGTGTACGAACTAAATTACCAAATGAGTCGGTCTATTCATAGTTAGCGACTGTAGTAATCATCATAGGTGGCATTTTACGTGGCACAATATTATTAAAAGTTATTTTTTAAAAAAATTATTAAAATTATGTCACATAAGATGACATGTATGAATATAACTACAGTCGTTGATTTTGAATAGCATTATTGTTACCAAATACCCAAATCAAAAAAGTTGGCCTGAATTGAGAGATGTTGATTAGGGTCTTGAATCCTTAATTTCGTACAAGTCCAACCTATTATGCTTACCCTTTGTCCTTGGAATAAATCCCTGCGTACAGAAACCATACAGGTGTTGCCAGCAACACATGTATGGTGTATTTTTTGTTATTATTGGGTTCAAAACCAATGAAAAATTGTCAAATGTTGTTCTATAAATTTCTATCAAGTTTTTTCTGTACTTAATGCATAACTATTGCCCTTGATAGCCCCAGTTATGGAAACAAACTCAAAATCAAGACGTGATCTTGTACCAAATCAAGAAAAAGCCTATTTAAGACATCTCTAGGACACATAAAATTCACTTAATCCGCTCAATATCATCACTTTATCTTTATCTTATTTTATCTTATCGGTATTGTTCTAGAACGTCAAACAATAGAATAAATTTGACACTTTTCTTAACGTTTGATTTCGGTGGCGGGCCCAAACTGAGAGAAAGAACAACTGAGAGAGTTACAACTAGTCGAGAAAAGAATAATCGAATTCGAAAAATAGAATGGAAAAAAAAAAAAAGAATTTAATCTCAAATTATCTTGACCACTAAATTAAACCTTTTGTTGGCCATTCCTTGTAAAGTGGACCTTTCCTTATTATGGTGGTAGAAGAAAAAGAGCATATGGAGAGAATAGACTAATAAGATAATGGAAGATAAGCTGTGCAATGAAGATTAGAATATGATTGAGACAGCATTGATTTCACGTGGCCACTTCCACTAGGATTCGAATAGTATGGCTTGTCGGGTTTAATTACTAGAACTTTGTCATAAGAGAAGGATTCCACAGCTCTAAAAGATTATTTATTTATCAAAGAGCAATCTTAAATTTATACACTTCAATAATTCTCTCTATTTTAATTCTTCTTTCTGTTTTTTTCAAGAAACATTTATTGATTTTTCTCTTTCTTCATTTTAACATATTTTTGTTAATGTCAATAGCAAATTAATTGAAATATAATTTGTTAGATTTAGGGTGTA
Organism: Fraxinus cuspidata; assembly: GCA_903798385.1. Classification (NCBI taxonomy): domain Eukaryota; kingdom Viridiplantae; phylum Streptophyta; class Magnoliopsida; order Lamiales; family Oleaceae; genus Fraxinus; species Fraxinus cuspidata. The sequence goes on along the minus strand of CAIGRP010095270.1, from coordinate 14,949 downwards.
ACCCAAATTCAATTTGGAAATTACTTGAAATTCTATTTGAATTCAACTAGGGAATTCAAGATGAAATTCATTTGTGAATTCTAATTGAAATTCAATTTGAGGGTTCAATTGGGAGTTTGAAATTTGTTTTGGACTTGAACAAGTCATGAAGGAGCCCAAGTTACAATAGGAGGAGAACAAATCATGCATGGAGAAGGAAACGGAAAGTCGGCGCTTGCTACGTGCCTTGATTGCTCACGAGCGCTCAAAACAGGAGCTTCGACGCTCGCTTACCGCGGGGGCTAGCTCTAGCAGCGATCTTTTCAAGGGAATAATTGTTCGGAATTTTAGGAGGGTTTTTGTATCCTATTTTATCCCAAACACTCTATTATTATATAGATTTAATTATAGTCAAAATCTACAATATCTTAGGCTCTTCTTGCACTATAAATATGAGGAGTAAACCTCTTGAAAAATAAATCCTTACATTGTACACAATAATTTGTAATTCTCTATTATTAATATTAATAAAAAATTTCTCTTTTGCCCTCGGTATATCTTTACAACGTAAATCTTTTTTTCTTATTTGATCTATTTTTCATATTGCCATATTACTGTACTCATTTAAATCATAACAAGTGGTATACGGTCATGTACCTACTGGTTAGATTGTTAACAAGTGATATCAGAGCAAAATTTTATCAACTCAATTTGAGGTTTGATTTTTAGTGATGACAACTATGAAGTATGATATTTCGCTGCTGAATTGCAACACTAGATCTTCCCTTGAACATGTATAGATGTGAGTAGCTCGCTTAGATAAAATTGGATGATACATTCTTGGGATTTGTAAAATGTCCTCAACTTGGAATATGGGGAAAGACAAATTAAGGATTGAATGGTCTTATCACAAATATATCTTCATCTTTCGAATAATATTTTGCAGGACGTTTTAAAGAAGAAAATCGTCACTACATTATGGTTAAAATTGGATCAGTTAAGCATGATGAAAAGTCTAACTAGCAAATTGAAAAATCAATCCTTACATTCCACATAATAATTTATCATCCTCCATTATTGGTATTAATAAAATTCTCCTATTCTGCTTGTGCTATATTTTTAACACATAAATTTTGTATTCCTGTTTGATCTATTTTCATATTATCTTATTATTATATTCATTTAAATCATAACAAGTGGTATCAGAGTGTGTACCTATAGGTTATACTGTTAACATAATTTAAAAATTTGAGTATTTGTTGACATATGGTTGATTATAACCATAAAGTTTTGATTATAACTAATAAGTTAAATTTAAGTGATTATAGTTTTTCAACCCATACCATGGAAAGTTGATCGATGGTCGTCAAAAGATCAAAAATTATCATCACAAATCAGACTCATGAAGAAGGTTAAGATCGAAGTCACACATTCAAGAGCTTAAAATCCAAACTTTCGACAAGATCAAAGACTTGATTTCTTAGATAGAGTGTAAAGGTACTAACACTTTGATATTTGGTTGTCATGTGTTTTCTACAACGTGATTTATGCCGCAAGTGTATGGTATCAAGTTTTGTAATATAGTAATAGAGTAAAAGTATTTGAACCCACAGATATTGTGATTTAATTCCTACTAAGTATTGTAATTATTTCAACTTTTAATTTATCTAGAAAATCGAATCTAAAATCAATGATTGTATACTAAATTAACATGGATGTGTGATTATTCAAGTAAAAGATATCAAATTATATGAGAATTATCAATGTGAGAAGGCCTAGAGATTGATTTCACCACACTATCAACAATGTTTTCAACTTCTATAGTTACTTCTATCAATTTTCCCTGAATTTATAGACAAGAACCTTAGATTAATTCAATTCCCTCTCTCGAGTGCTGAATAAAACATATTTCTATATTTTAATTCAAATATCTCTATTCCAAATTAAAACTATAGAAATTATCATGCACGGTGTTCTTAAATGGGATAAGCCTCAAAGATTTTATATTTTCTCTCGAAATCTAAAAAATCTATGTTATGTTATTCTTAGATCAAGCTTAAATCTCCCTCTCCCGAGTACTGAAATTTAAGGCATCAAATCATTCCATTTTTTATTAGTTAATTGAAAGCATTGGACATGAATCAACACAAATAAATAACGGAAAAATCAAATGAAATAGCTATATTAGAATCCAAATAAATTTAGTTACATCAAACTCTAGATAATAAATTTAGTTCATGAATACCAAAAACTACATATTAAAATCTAAAATAAAGAACATAGAAGAAAAGAATAAGAAATTTTTTTTGCCGCTTGAATTCTCCTTTGAATTATTGTCTTTTTTGTTCTCAGCGATTCCTCTTCAGCTTTTCTTTCTAAGCCATCTTCTTCCCTTCAAATCCGGCCTTCAAGTTTGTATTTATAGTCTCTTAAAGTATCAAGGTGAATTGTAGTTGGACCAAGCCAAAACATTTACATAAAAAACACGTTTCTCTCATTCTCTACGCAGCAGCGCCGGGAGTTCTGTCACTGCAGCGTCTAACCCTTTGCTGAATTTTTTTCTTTCTTACACGCCTAGGCGCCCACTTGCAACGCTATGGTGCCTGTTAATTCCGTCATTTATTTGTATTTGTTTTCGCCTCTTTTCCACTTCATATTTCTTCTTATTTCATCTCCTCTTTACAAGTGACTCCATCACAAGCTCCATAATACGTCATTTTCTCCAAATTACCTAAAGTACAAAACAACATGAACAAACACATTAAAATGCTCAAAAGTGCTCAAGAACAAGCCGAAAACTATGCTTTAAAGGTATTAATTCAATGAGTGAATTACACTCATCAAACACCCCAAACTTAATTCTTTGTTTGTCATCGAACTAGCACAGAACAACACAGAAATAAAACTCATGAACACACAAATAAAACACACTACCAAAAGACTCAAATACATATTTAGCTGGATAGCTTGTTTGTATGGCTCAGCATTGAAGATGTGATATCGAATTCATGAACTACTTCAAAGTTATAATGTGAAAGCGGAATTCTTACCTTTCCAATGCAAAACGAGTGTATGTGAAGAATCAAATACAACGCTGTGCATTTATAAGTCGATTCAATTCCTGACCTTAAGAGTCAATTATTTCGTCCCTCCGCTTGTGGATTCACACACTCCCAAACTTAATTTCTTTCACTCTTTTCTTGAAGGCGTAATCTAAGATTGGTTTAGAAATCACTACTCCTTACCTTTTCTTATCTGGGTAGTTACTCATTACAGTTCACATATCAACAAATAAGGATTCTCCTTATTTTTTACTGCATCAACCTCCAAGAATCAATTAAGNAAGATTGGTTTAGAAATCACTACTCCTTACCTTTTCTTATCTGGGTAGTTACTCATTACAGTTCACATATCAACAAATAAGGATTCTCCTTATTTTTTACTGCATCAACCTCCAAGAATCAATTAAGTTACTAACCCATTATCAAAGGTCTAATCTTCTAAAACAAGTGTTTGCGGGCTTAATCAAGGCATGTAGTGCGTCTTCTATTTCATGCAACTTTATTTTTTCCAAATATATATATATTCTTTAATCCATCTTATGTGTGGACATCTCTCCATTAATCTTTCTAAATGACCCCTATAGCGAGCTTTAAGTCGATGACTCCCAAATCAGATGACTTTAGGGCATCAGATTTTAAATCCTTACAGGCTTACTTACTCGAGTCATAAAGGCTATAAAAAATCTAGAATCCCGTAAGAGCTCCACAGCTAGTCATGCCTTCAATGAAATTTCATGCTCACTTAAAATGCAAGAACTATATAAACTAAATAAGCAAAAATCATGCATGTCATGGGTATGAGTAATAATGGTATGAAACCCCATGCTATTTACTTTAAACCTTATGCTAATGATGTATCATGCACAAATATTCGTCAAAATCAACTCTAAATAATTTCATTGAAATCATTCATAGGGCCCTGAGCCCATCTACTAAGCACCGGATAGAGTTCTGCACACTATCAATAATCAAATGGCCAATATGACATCGACATCGGTGAGTGGACCATCCTCTTCTGACCACTAGAAGCCCATCCCCTAGCTGTCCCTATGATCACCCTAGAAGTATCCTATCCGACAGTGCAAATAATCATAATATCACAAAGGCACAGTCAAGTGATCCACATTCCTATGATCACCAAAGGCCCATTCCCTATCTACCTTTGCAATCAACCAGAAAGTATCACCTACCGTGCCAAAACTTATCACATCAGTATGCCTCACATGTCTCGGTGCTCTAGTAGTGCTCAATAAACCATTTTATGAAGAAAGCTCAATTTTATAATCATGTTGTGCATGCTAGATTTTCAACCATGGACGTATGTCGTACATGAAGATTAAAACACTCAGGAATGACATACTTAATCAAACTCATGTCAATATATTCCAAAATCACATACTCAATGATCATACAAATCATATGATATACAATGAACTCCTTATAAAAGTTGTGTAAATATCCAACATTACTATATCGCAAATACTATGTTGTTGCATCATAGTTGCAAATAGATTTTTTATACTATGTTGTTGCATCGTAGTTGCAAATAGATTTTTTCTTACCTTTATTTCCTTATGTGTGCACTACTACAAAGTGTAGATCGATTTCCTTTCTCACTTAAAGTTGGAAAACCACCCGTATTACCATTTAATATTAAACACAATCCTCAATTAGATATCCTTAACACGCACAATCTCGTACTACGTCCATTCATGCATTCTGATTTAGATAACATTATCATTTCAAGTTACCAATTGTATTGCAAACTAGTCCCATAAATCTCACTATTTCTCGATTTCAATTATGAATGTCAACGTCATCCAATTGTTATCAACAACCTAGCATTCCTTAAAATCAATTTCCAAGCCTAAGAGTTAATTAATGAACATGTAAAGGTTTAAAATACACTAAACACGCAAATGGACATGACATGTTTTCAGATTTTCGTTATTCCCATGTCCCGTTTCATCCATCTTTTCACATCCTCAATCACATTTATTCCTTCCCAAACTTTTAACACCCTTATATAATACATATGTGAAGGTTAATATGTTTTACCATAAGTAAAAGGTTTACAACCTGAAAATCAGTCCATTTTTACCGAACACCAAATCAGGCAATTTCCCTTTTTCAATTTCCATTGTACTAGCATGCCACCAACCAAATTCTAGGCTATTAGAAATCCTTTCTATCCTTCTAAGTTTCATATAAAGGCTTTCATATATATGGCTACAAGTTATCTCCTATGTATTAGCCTAAATCAAAGGTTGAATAGGCAGAATCTAGCAACTATGCAATTCCTGTCCTCACTTGTTCTATTCAAAATATCTCCAACAATATTTCTCTCCTTTTTCCATAATAACATCTCAAACACTAACCCCAAAAAAATATCAAGCAATTTCAGGGGCACAAAAGATTGTAATACCTTCAAAAACATTGAAGATAACTTTCAAAATCGTGAGCTAAACTCACCTATTTAGAAGTTCGGTTTTCAACTTCTTATTTCTGCTTCGCTCTGTTTCCTTTGCTTTCTCTTTCACTTAGGTCACTTGGAGATAACTTGAAAGACTAAATACCATAGTAGGAGGTATTTATAGAGTCTTAAAAGGGGTTGGGGTCGTGACTCTTGTTTAGGAATTAAGAAAATGTTGTATACATCCAAGCATGACATGTGTTAAGCAGGAGGTGGCTTCTTCCAGCAATATTTGACTTTTCTATTCCCCTATTTGGATACATATTGGCTTATAAGATATATATCTATCCTATATGAATTACTAAGGGGTTAGGAGAAGTGATGGAAGCCTTAAGGTTAAAGGAATTGAAGGTTAAAATGACAAGTGCCCAAGCATGATGTGTCATTTGTAGTGAAAATCTGATTTTACACCCATCATTGCAGTAGAAAACCAAGTGTACCTGGCCTATCTTAGTGTGTCTACAACCTAATTTAATTGCCGTATGATCCTAAAATAATTTATAGAGTTAAATTCTTAACCCTTCATTCGATTCCTTACCCGATTCTCAATTCCGTCACATGAACCTTATATTATCATATTGTGATCATGTCATTTCATGCACATATCCCAAATATATTAAAGACTTAGTTAGGGGCTTAGGGTAACCATGATTAATCGAAATAAAGGCAAGTAACTTCACCGATAATGCTTCTGCCCTTTTCAAGATCACAATAGTTTATCACATCAATATCCAACATTTAGATTAACCTAAATTTCAACCATAGCTCAATGTAAGATTCACTACCTAGGTTGGGAGGTCATAGACTTACACCATATAGAGATCTTAAACTTCAATGACCCAATGCACCATTATAAGAGAAAACTATTTCAAACTATTGATGCAAATGCAATGGCAATGTAAACATCAAGTAATATATGAATCATATTGGCCAAGTCTGTCAAGTTAAGTTTGGGATATTACACAAGTCATACTAAGAAAAATAAATACAATACACATAAAAGTAATTAAACCGTTAGACAACAACTATGTTAAAGTAGCACCCCAAGCACATTGTTCCCAGTGTGAAAATGTAATAAAAAAGGGAGATATAACTTAGTAAAAACATTAAATGTCCCTATCACCATCCGGTGGAGTTGGATTTTGGGAATGAGATGGAAAAAACAGTAGTGGAAGGAATGTAAGATCTGGGTGTGCAGGGGCCATGACCGCAATACAAGCATTCTGGTAATGAAACTGGTCATAAATGGAGGTCTGCAATTGATCCATTCGCACCTGCATTCTTTCCTCCCATCGAGTCATACATAAGTCCATTGCCTCAATCCATCTAAGTAATTCCCATATAGCATCACTAGCATGAGGAGGTGGTGGAGAAGATGGAGCCTGATGAGATGATTGAGAGGAGCTAGGCCTATCCCGAGGCCTCGCGAGCTTGTCCCGAAAGTCCCGCGTGAGTGTTGGCTGAGGATGTAACGCTTCCTTAGATTCCCACGTGTTGACATTCCTATGTATATGGAGATCATAGATTGAGGAGGGGTGTCCCAAGCTCCCAGTGGCTGACCCAGTTAGGATGCACAAGATACTGCTCTGAATGACCTTCCTAATGTCGATAGAGTATCTTTACTGAATTGCATAATTTAATAGAGCCCGATCTTTTGTGACCTCACTAATATTGCTGCTTGGAACCATTTTAGATGATATAAAGTGATGCCAAACTTTACCATTACTTGTCAAACATGAGGAGGAAAAATTAGCATACCACTGGCACACCATTTCCATTCTGTACCTTCGCAAGTCAGTATCTGAAGTAATACTACGGTGTTAACCCCCTCATCATTGGGAATATCTCGTCTGTGGTAGAAGAAAATTATGGAAGCACTATCAAACTAGATCCAGTGACCCCGAACAAATACATTGAAGTCCTTGTGCTCCTTTGCATTCACATAAAAATCCTTCACCAAAGAAATGGAAGCTGCTCCTGGTTGCATAGCAAACTTGTCCTACCTCATACTCTGTATTTTCTTAGGAAATAGATGTTCAAAACCCCTCTTTGGAATGGAGTTCCATATATCACCATTTGTTTATATCTTTCCTCCGCCTTGGGGCTCACAAAATGCCGCCTATCATATGCAGTAGTGGACGAGGACGTCGTGATTTTAGATTTATTCCTGGGAGGCATGTTGTTTATGTCCAGCGCAATCACACAATAATCCTAAAGGCATGTGGAATTTCTCCAACTAATTCAGCCTAAAATATCCTCCTCCACTAAGGATGTCAACACCGAACACCCAATCTCAACCTAAAACTTCAACGAACCCGAGGAAAGCACCAAATTGGACAATAATATACCACATGAAGTCACACGGACAATTCCTCAAACACCTTGTAAACACCAATCTAATTTATACACCAAGTACTAAACCCTCAATACACCAAAGCAAATATGAATCCACGCCCAAAAGCATCCAAGTATATACCTAGAACCACTAGTAAATGCTCAATAAATGTCCGTAGAAGAGATAAATGTACCCTTAAGAGAACACGTACCTTATGTGGGATGAAATTTCAACAACTAAGCACACCTTGGAAACAAAGTCGAATATAAGGAAGCTACCAAGACATAAAGTGCATCAAATGTGGAAAAGACAATATTTATTAAGAAAAGTGAAAGAATAGAAAAACAAGGGCCTATGGTGTTGATTTGGGTGTGTGACTATTGGGATCGGGTGGTGTGGGGGGGGAGAAATGAGGAAATGGGAGGAAGATGGAAGACGCGACGGGGAGAGAAGAGAAAAACGAGAAAAAGAAATGGACAAAGCAAAGGAGAAGAGAGGCTCCCCAGTTTGTTTTAAAATGCATGGGCACCGTAACGTCCAATATTTTGTAAAAATTCTTTTTTTCTTTTTTTTTTCAATGGAAAAATGAAAAAGGGGATGCCGCAGCATCCTACATAGGCGTCACGGTGCCTAGTGTTCTGTAAATTTTTTTTTTTACCTGCAAGCTTTGATGTAGTCAATTTCCATTGTCATCTAAGTTTTATGCTCCCACACTTAAGAATGTAAAAATGGGAAAAAACTAAAATAACATTACTAACAAAGCTAAAATGGAAAAATGGAAAAATCCTTTCTTTTGAATTTAAAATTAGAATAAAGGTATAGAGCCTAGGTTGTCTCTCAAAAAACGCTTCTTTAACTTCGTTAGCTTGACGATGATGTAGATCTAAGTTGATTCTCCAATGGCAATTTCTTCCACATCCCGATCTTCTTCACCGTAATAGTGTTTAAGTCGTTAACTGTTTGTCTAAAATATGGATCCATTTTGCTTACCAATTCTACTGAACCATAGGGAAATACCTTATGGACTACGAGTGATCCCGACTACCGTGATATAAGCTTTCCTGGAAAAAAATTTAAGCGAGAGCTGTACAAAAGAACTCGTTCTCCTAGTTTAATTTCCTCCATAGGATCCTCTTGTCGTGCCACAGCTTTATTCGCTCTTATATATCTTCGCGTTCTCATATGCTTCGTTCCGAAATTCATCAAGCTTGTTAAGTTGAAACAAGCGTTGTGTACCCGCTAATTTCATATCCAGGTTCAACTTCTTCACAACCCAATAGGCTCGATGATCCAATTCAACTGGTAGGTAACATACTTTTTTGAATACCAAAGGGCAAGGAGACATTACAATTGGCATTTTGAAGGCTGTTCGATATACCCATAGCGCTTTATCAAGTTATGAGCCCAGCCCTTATGGTTGGTGTTCATTGTCTTCTCCAATATTTGTTTGATCTCACTGTTGGAGATTTCTAGTTGTCCATTGGATTGTGGAAGATAACCAAGTGCCAGTTTGTGCCTGACATTGTATTTAACCAAAAGAGAATTAAAAAGTTTGTTACAAAAATGTGTACTTTCATCACTTACTATTGCCCTAGGCATGCCAAACTGAGTGAAGATATTTTTATGCAAAAACATCAAAACTACATTTGCATCATTTGTTGGTGTAACAATGGCCTCAACTCATTTGAAGACATAGTCTAATGCAAGAAGGATATATACATGGCCAAAGGATGGTAGAAAAGGACCCATGAAGTCTATACCCCACACATCAAATAATTTCACCTTGAGCATATTAGTCAATGGAAGCTCGTTACGCCTTGAGATATTCCTAGTACGTTGACAACGATCAGATGTCTTCACTAAGGCGTAGCAGTCCTTGAAAAATGTTGGCCAATGCTCCATAATTGATTTTGTAATACTTTAGAAGCAGTACGTGTAGGATATAGTACATGTAGGACTGAAATGACCTCCATAAGGTGACGAATGACAATGCTCCATAATTGATTTTGTTCCCTCTATAGGGACACACCTCCTGGTCATCATATCTGCGTATTTTCTGAAGAGAAGTGGATCATCCCATATATATGATTTGACATCATGTAAGAATTTCTTCTTTTGGTAAGAATTCAAGTCAGGTGGCATCCTTCCACATGCCTAGTAGTTTACAAAATCATCATACCACGAGATACTTGATGAAACTGCTAATAGAAGCTCATCTTGAATCTGATTGTTATCTATCTCCTCTTCATTTTCCAACCACGAAAGATGATCAACAACTACACTCTCACTGCCTTTCTTATCCTGGACTTCCACATCGAACTCTTGCAATAACAAAATCCACCGAATTAAGTGAGGCTTAGAATCTTTCTTTTCAAACAGATATCAGATTACTGCATGATCTGTGTAGATGAATACTTTGGTGCCTATGAGATAAGATCTGAATTTGTCACCAGCAAAGACAACTGCTAACATCTCTTCTTTTAGCTCCATTCAAGGTTTTTTTAGCATAGTGAACTGTCCGGAATATCTTTTCAATCTTTTGTCCCAAAACTGCTCTTATCGTATAATCACTGGCATCACACATTACTTCAAATGATTGACCCTAGTTTGGTACTATCAAACGGGAACTGTAACAAATTTCTCCTTTTATTATTTCAAATGTCTTGAGACAATCATCATCAAAGAAATATGTTGTATCTTTCTCCCGAAGTTTGTAAAGGGGTTTAATGATTTTGAAAAATCTCTAATAAACCTTCTATAAAACCTAGTGTGTCCAAAGAAGCTCCGAATTCCTTTGACATTAGTGGGTGGTCGTGACCTTGCTATTGTATCTATCTTAGCTCTATCGACTTCCAGTCCCTTTTACTGAAACATGGTCGTCTAGCACAATTCCTTCTTGTACCATAAAATGACATTTCTCTTAGTTAAGAACTAAGTTCTTTTCTTCACAGCGTTGCAACACTAAAGAGAGATTGTGAAGGCAATTATCAAAATAAGTACCAAAAATAGAAAAATCATTCGTAAATACTTCCATGATTTATTCTACCATATCTGGGAAGATAGCCATCATACATCTCTGAAAAGTGGCTGGAGCATTGCATAATCCAAATGACATCCATCTATAGGCAAAAGACCCATATGAGCAAGTGAATTTCATCTTCTTCTAATCCTCTGGTGCTATTGCAATATGATTGTAGCTAGAATAACCATCAAGAAAACAATAGCCTGCTAATATGTCCAACATTTGATCAATAAATCGAAATGGGAAGTGATCTTTTCTAGTTACTTTGTTCAGCTTCCTATAATCAATGCAAACCCTCCAAGCAGTCACTGTTCTTGTAGGAATCAGCTCGTTGTTGTCGTTCTTGACTACTATCATTCCACCTTTGTCATTCCTCTTCTTCTTTTTCTCGTAAGCCGCCTCTCTCTCCTTAAATCAGGTCTTCAAGTTTGTATTTATAATCTCTTAAAGCATCAAGATGAATTGGAGTTGGACCGAGCCCAAACATTTACAAAAAAAAAACATGTTTCTCTCATTCTCGGGTGGCGGAGCTACGGCGCCCAGGATTAGCTTCCTAGCACTGCGGGTTCTATTTTTTTCTTGGTTGGGCGCTGCAATGCCTAGTAGCTGGCACTGCAACACCAGCCCTCTACTGATTGTTTTTCCTTCTTGAGCACCTAGGTGCCCACAGCATCCATTAATTCCGTCATTTATTTGCGTCTATTTTCGCCTCTTTTCCACTTCATTTTTCTTCTTCTATCATCTCCTTCTTAAGCCACTTCTACAATTAACACCTGGCTCCATCCCAAGCTCCATAATATGCCATTTTCTCCAAATTAACTAAACCACAAAACAACATGAACAAAAACATTAAAACGCTCAAAAGTGCTCAAGGACAAGCCGAAAACTATGCTTTAAACGTATTAGTTCAATGAGTGAATTACACTCATCATTGGTAATGATGTTTAAGCTCAAAATCCCTCTATGCATTAAAAACAATTTTGTGCATTAAAAGTCATTCAAATGCAATGATTTGATCAAATGTAAAAATAATTTTTAAAAATGAAATTTGGACTTGAAAAGCATGATTTCTATTGAAAAGATTGTTAAAAATAATCTCCAAAAGTTCATGCCTTTCAAAACATTCGAATCGGAATAAACGGCAAAACGTAAAAGAAAGGCCAAATTGCCTAGCGGTTGACAAGCCAGAAGAGGCAGTCGATTGGAAATTTCTAATTGTCCAAAATTTGACCTTTTTGACTTCTTATTTTTTTTGTACAAATGGCTATATTGGTCATCCAGACAAGAGGCAGTCGACGAACGAGTCACCTGAACTCCCAGATTTTTTTAATGTTTTGATCTCTATAAATACATCAACTGCTTACAATCAATAAAACATTCTTCAAAAGCATCAAAGTGAGATATCTTTTGAAAGTTCTTTAAACTTATATTTGCATTCATTTCATTTATTTTTCATATCAAAAACTTTGATTGATTCAAAATCTTCAATTATCATCTTCATTAGATGTTTTAATATCTCTTTTTGTACTTAACTTATTTCTATTACTCATAAAATAAAAACATATTTTGAAGAAGACATTTAAACTTACATTGCATATATTTCTTCTACTACTTCATATTGAATATTTTGATTGATTGAATCAAAATTGTAAATTCATCATATTCTTCTAAGTTTCTCATCTCTTTCTTGGTACTTAATTTATTACAATCATTCATTTAAAAATTTATATATTTTGAGAAGCTTTTTGAACTTATATTGCATTTATTTCGTCATCATCTTCTCATTGAAAAACTTTGACTAGTTGAATCAAATTTCTAATTATTATAAACATCAAAGTTTTTCATCTAACACTTGAGTTATAATTTATTGTTATTCATTTAAGTGTTATCCTCTCTTAGAACTTAATTTGTTTGTATTATTTATGAGGATAGGACTTCCATTGTAAAATCACTTTGATAAAGTGTAGGTCGCGATGAAGTCCCGTAAAGATCAACATTATATAAAGATTGGTGTTCCTTATTGTAAATTACCGTGTGGGTGATATTGAGGTCCCGTAAAGTTCAATAGTGGATCGTGTTGAGATCCTGTAAGCTCAACATTTTATAAGAATTGATGCTCCTTATTTTTAAGTTACCAGAAACATTATAAAGGGTTGGATTGCACCATAAGTCAATCAATATAGTGAAAATGCCTTGCTTGTGCCAGAGAGCTTGGTAACGAAGGATGTAGATCATTGCTTTGGATCAAGTCTCGACAATTACATCGTTTGCATCATGTTTCCCTTTTACTTATCGTTTTCATATTTGCGCTTATTATTTGAATTGATCTATTTAGTTTGCTTGAATTTAGATTAATGTTTTTTAAAAAATTTTAAAAACTAATTCACCCTACTTTAGGTTAGTTATCCTTGGGCTATCAATTGATATCAGAGTAAAGTGCTCATTTTGAAATTAAGATTCTACAATGTTGAGCAATGTCTAACCACTTTTTTCAAAATCTTGAGGATATTCTACAAATTGTCCTCCATTCTTTAATGGTACTCATTATAGCTATTGTAAGGCTAGAATGAAGATATTTATTCAATCAATAAATTATAATATTTGGAAAGTTATTGAATTTGGTCCATATATGCCAAAAAAGTTATTAAAGAGGATGGTAAATCGGATCAAATAATTTCTAAACCTAGAGAGGAATATAATAAAGAGGATAAATGAAAATTGTCTCCTAATGCTAGAGCGAAAACTATACATTATTATGATTTAGATAAAAATGAAGTTAATCATATTAGTATATGTAATTCCGCCTATGATATTTGACATGCTTTAGAAATTAATCATATTGGAACTAGCAAAGTGAAAGAAACTAAAATAAATCTCTTAGTTAAATATTTTGAATTTTTATTTATGAAAGAGAATGAACTGATTGTTGACATGATCACTCGTTTTATCGATATTGTTAATGGCCTCAAAGGCTCTGATCGGAAATTCACTAACGGTGAACTTGTGAGTAAATTGCTTAGGTCACTCTCGAAAGAATGGAGTCTATTGAGAATGCTGATAGAAAACACTAAAGATATCAACACATATCGATTGGAAGAACTCTATAGAACATTGATGACATATAAGCTAAATCGCACCAATACAAAGGAGAAAATAATGAAAACTAAAGAAGAGGAAAGATGTCAAATTGCTTTAAAATCCATAGATGATGAATACAGCAAAAATATGAATGATGAAAAACTTGATGATCTAGTTCTTCTTGTTAAGAAATGAAAACGTTTCCGCAACAATTGTAGATTCCAAAAGGAAGAAAAAAAGGGTGAAGAAAAAAATAGATTTATCAAAAAGAAAACACTTCAATCAACATAGAATGAGAGTGATAATGATGACCATGAATAAGATGGAAGTCAAGACGAAATTGCCAACATGTACTTCATGGCTATTGATGATGCGGTAATTCGAATGAAAATTGTTCATATGATACCTCTATGATAAATTTTTTGAAGAATTTGAAAATTTTACATTAAATCATTTGATCTTTAAAAAGAAGAATTCTTTATTGGAAAATGAGGTAAATTGATGAAAGTTTTTAAAATTTTGAAAAAGAAAATTTTAAATCATTCGATCCTTAAAAAGAAGAATTCCTTATTGGAAAATGAGGTAAAGAAACTTTTGGAAATACAATATGATTTTAAAAAAAGATTAATTAAGAAGAATTATTCTTTAGAAGAAAAAGATTTTAGATTTGACTCAATTTGTTTACAAATGTACTCAAGGCATGAAAAAAATTGATTAAATATATTGTGAACAAAAATGTATTTTTAATAAATGAGGAATGGGATACAACCCATTTTTACAACAAAAGTCTCTTCAAAATTTCTTTGTTAAAGCTTATACTTCCTCATTTCAAATGTCATATGTAATTTTTGTAATAAAAATTGACATGTAGCTTTTTATTGTTATATCAAAAAGATATTACATTTTGAAGACAATTACAAGTAGATTCAAAAGTCCACTAACACTAACTACCAAGGACGGACCCAAGGTCATATTTCTACCAAAGACCAAAAATTGAATT
>CAIGRP010095265.1:0-23982 GCA_903798385.1 Fraxinus cuspidata | reverse complement strand
ATATCTTGGAAGCATTAATGTGCATAAAGGATTTGGAAGACGCTTATTATCGAATACAAGATAAATATGCCGAAATTGCATGTAGTGAAGTAAGTGATATTTATATTCATCACAAAATTTATTTTAATACATTTATAAGTTTTAAAAAAATTTTACACGTAACAAGTTGTTCGTGTACAATGTTTAACTCCGCCTACTCGAAATTGAAGTAGCCGGTCTTAAGCCCGAATAAAGGTGGAGGGTTTGTTTATCTTTTTTTTTATTACTATTTAAAAAGAAAAATGTTTTGAAAAATGTATATTTAAAAAATATTTAGAAAATGTGTATATATATTTTAGGTTTAGAATTTTAGTAATTAGTATAGTGTTATTAAAACATAAAAAAAAATTTAGCTCGGCTCGTCGAACGCCCAAGAAAGGTGAGCTCGGGCACGAGTCAAGCTCGCACAAATGGGACAAGCTGAGCTTCTGCTCGGCCTATTACCACCCCTATCTGGGGGTGTTGGAGTGATATAATCCGATCATGAAGGAGTAAATGCACTGATAGGCTCTCTCTCTCCCCCCAAGTTTAGCTTGTAAATTATGTACTAGCCTATCAAAAGTAGTTATGATAGAACAAAATATTGGGAAATTAATTAATTTGTGACGTGGAACTGCGTATGTAATTAATTGTGTACAAGACTATTTTAAAGTTGAGCCCAATTAAAATAATCTAATAAATAATTAAAGTTATAAGATTTAAGCATCTAATAAAGCGCGGGTCGAATTATATGCGTAGAGACATAATATTAGGATTGTACTTGACGATTGGTCAAATACATATGGAAACTATATATAGGATTGTGATTTCGAATTCATATGTGATTATCATTCTCTGTGTCATCCCATCAATACAAGAATACAAAAGAATACATATTGAAGAAAAAGATCCAGAATTCACAATCAAGAACATGCAATCCACATTCAAGAATTAAGATGAAAGAATTCAAGAATCAAGACAATGGATCAAGAAGCAAAATCAAGAACAAGAAATGAAGTAAAATTCAAAATTAAAAGTAAAGAACTCAAATATGAAAGCAGATCAAGATTGAAAATTTGGAATCAAAATCCAGTAATAAACAATCACTCTTAAAAAATTAAGGTATGTTCCGTATTATTAATTTTTTTTTATGATTTGACATGTATAATCTTGACAATAAATAAATTTAGATTTTCAAGTTCTAAAGTTGTAAAGTTTAAAATTTCATAAAATTTCAACACAAGATTCTCACATTCCTCGCCTATTCTAAAATTTCACTGCGTATTAAGCACAACTCAAGATCGTCGGCCCCAAAATTTATAAGGTCGAGATTAATGATGCCAAAAAAACAGAGGTTGGATGCGTCTATAAATAAGCATTCCGATTTGGGCTAATCAACCGACCATCTTCTTAAACCATATTTCAATCCTCAAACTAACTGTTATTATTTCGTGA
This sequence comes from Fraxinus cuspidata, assembly GCA_903798385.1. Taxonomy (NCBI): domain Eukaryota; kingdom Viridiplantae; phylum Streptophyta; class Magnoliopsida; order Lamiales; family Oleaceae; genus Fraxinus; species Fraxinus cuspidata. The sequence goes on along the minus strand of CAIGRP010095265.1, from coordinate 22,509 downwards.
TTTAACTAAGAAAATGCAGGCAAAAGGGCTTGAGCATGGTTCCATGCGTTCAAATCTCCGTTCATGAATTGATATTTTGGTTTAGGGATGCTTAGAGTAACCATATAATTCATCCGAACTAGGTGATTAAACTCTACTCCAGTGATGAATTATATGTTTTTTTCTGTAGAATTTTTTTTATGGCCAATTGGCCTGATTCTGTTGTTGGTGTTTATATTGTTCTTTCTCCGGCCATGTCCATCTTCCACGTCATAAGGAGTAGGGCACAAGTGTTGGGAAATTGGTTTTTTATTAGTTGCTTTGACCAACTTTTGACCAATTATTTTAGTGGGTTTCCGTTAGTTGGACAAAATATTTCTTTTACCGAGTGTGTTCTACTCCATGAATTGATTCATGTGATGCATTTATTTTCTAAAAACTAATTTAGAGTGAATGAGAAATTAAGGCTAAAAGATGACCACTTGAAATTGAAATAAATTGGAATAAAAATTGGTGTGAAATTGAAAAAGTGTCAATCCACATAGGAAAACTAGAAGAATATAAACCACTTTATATTAGGCCTCAAGCGGTACCAATAGTTTTTGAAAGGGAGAGAACTTACAAGCTAGTAGGTTGGGCCAAAGCCCATACGCGCGCGCCGCCACCTTGGCTAGGCTCGGCTCGGCACGGCACGGGTCATGGGTCGTGGGTCATGGGCTTAGGCTTGGGACCAAGCTAATATATATATATATATAATAATATTTGATTTATATTATTTTATTATCACTTAAAATAATAATATATTTAATTTATATTATTTTTTCCTTGATTTTTCTGTGCGTGACACGTGGATTCTTTTATAATAATAGTTGGCGGTTGACGATTGATGGTTGAGCCTGTACAAGCGTTTGTGTATTTTGGAGATACAACTTTTCGGTTGTTGTGTATTTTGGACACAACCGTTCAACTTTTATAAATTTGCCCCCATACCCCAGTTTTCATTCACTCCAAAATCAATTCTGATTTTATTCTTCTTCCAAAATTAATTCTTCGTTCCTACATAATTCATATTTTGCAATCCAGCCTCGAAATATTATTTTCGTGCATTTTAGTTCTCGAATTTCTTGAGAGAAAACACTAGCAGGTTCGCCGGGTCTTGTAATTTGTAGTGCTACTATTACAAGTCGAGGTCGTTGTATATTGGGAGACGAGTGCCGGAATACCGTCAGCACCAGTGCGGGGCATTATCGTCTTAAGGAGAAAGAGTTGAACTCTTGCCTCAACCATAAACATTTTATATCGTTCATTTTCTGCGCGACATTATTTTGCCCAAATTAATTCGCGGTGATATTATTATTTGCCACCTTCCAACAATCCTAAGACGATAATGGCAAGTAATATTCCATCTGTCGTACTCCCTAATAATGCTCATGGGAAGAAACTGGAAAAATTCACGGGAGTGGAATTCAAGATATAGCAACAGAAAATGTTGTTTTATCTTACAACTCTGAATTTGGCGAAATTCTTGAGTAAATATGCTCCAACTATTGTGGAAGATAAAACAGATTATCAAAACGAGCAGCATTAGATGCATGGAGTCATAGTGACTTCTTGTACGGTAACTACATCCTCAATTGTCTTGGCAACACACTATACATCATATACTGTTCGGTCAAGACAGCTAAAATACTGTGGGAATCATTGGAAAAGAAGTACAAAACGAAAGATTCCGAATTGAAGAAATTCGTTGTAGGCAAATTCCTAGACTTCAAAATGGTAGATTCTAAAACAGTAATGAATCAAGTCCAAGAGCTACAAATCATTTTGCACGATATACATGCAGAAGGTATGAAGCTTTGTGAGTCATTTCAGGTTGCTGCGATTATTGAAAAATTACCACCAATGTGGAAATATTTCAAGAATTACCAAAACATATACGCAAGGAAATGAGACTTGAAGATCTGATTGTACGGTTAAGAATTGAGGAAGAAAATCAAAATTCTGAAAAGAAATCTAGAAAGCTGCAAATGGAGGCTAAAGTCAATTTGGTGGAGCCAAATGCTAGCAAGATAAGGAAGCACTCGGGTAATGGCAAGCAAATGAGCAAAACCAAGAAATTCAAAGGAGATTGCTATAACTGCGGTAAGCTTGGTCACATTGCAAAGGACTGCCGACGGAAAAAGTAAAACAAAAAAGACCAAGTACAGTTGACCGAGGAAGACAGATTGTCTAACGATGTGTCTAAACTAATGCTCTCAGTTGTTGTATTTGAAGCTAACGTGGTGGACAATTCGAGAGAATGGTTCGTTGATACAGGCGCTACTCATCACGTTTGTGCTGATAAGGAGATGTTTTCATCTTAAACTCCTATCAATAGACGAAAACTATTTATGGACAACTTGGCAACATCAAAAGTTGTTGGCCTAGGTAAAGTTGCGCTGAAGATGACACCAGGGAAATAAGTAATACTCATCGATGTGTTGCATGTTCCCGATATTTGCAAAAACTTGGTATTTGGAGCTTTGTTAAACAAGAGTGAGTTTAGGCTAGTATTTGAATCTGATAAATTTCTACTCACCAAAAATGACAAGTTTATAGGCAAAAGGTACTTAGCAAATGGGATATTCAAAATGAATGTAATGACTGTACTTCGTGATTTTGATATTAATAAAAATAAATCTTCTGCTTACTTGACTGGGCCTTCTAACTTATGGCATGATATGTTAGGACATATAAATGTTAATATTTTACGTAAATTAGTAGGTTTAGCTTTATTGCCTTCCATTTCATTTGATCAAAATTATCGGTGCGAAACATGCGTAGAAGCTAAATTAGCTAAAACACTGTTTCATTCAGTTGAAAGGAACTCGAATCCTTTAGAACTAATTCACAGTGATTTTTGTGATTTAAAGTTTGTGCAAGCTAGAGGAGTTAAAAAGTATTTTATTACTTTTATAGATGATTGCACATGGTACTATTATGTATATTTGCTAAGAAGTAAAGACGACGCCTTAGAAGCATTTAGAAAGTCCAAGATTGAAGTTGAGAATCAACTAAGCAAACGAATAAAAATTGTTCGTAGTGACATAGGTGGGGAATATGAAGCACTATTTGAAGAATTTTGTTCAAATTCTGGAATTATTCATCAAACTTTAGTTTCTTATTCACCTTAGTCGAACGGTATTGCGGAACGCAAAAAATCGTACTATGTGGAAGTAATTCTCTCATTTAACCACATTCTAAATAAATTACCATACAAAAGTAGGAACGAAACTCCTTATGAGTTATGGAAAGGTCACAAACCGCCGTACAAATACTTAAAAGTGTGGGGGTGTTTGGTTGAGGTAGAAATACCAAAGCCTAAAAAGTTAAAATATGACCTAAGACCATCAATTTGCATATTCAATTGATATACTAATAACAGTATTGCTTATCGGTTCCTCGTACATAAGTCGAACATTCCGGATATACATGAAAATACAATTATTGAATCGAGGAATACTGTATTTTTTTAGGACAAGTTTCTTTGCAAGGAAAGGAAAGAGATAAGTTCGTAAAAATGAACTTATGATACTGCACTTAGTAATCATCAAAGTGATGAAGAACCAAGACATAGCAAAATGACCAAAATATCTGCATCTTTTGGTTCAGATTTTTTAACTTTTTTATTAGAAAATGAACCTAAGACATTCAATGTCTACTCCAGAAGCTCCATTTTGGAAAGAGGGTATGAATAGTGAAATTGATTCTACTATACAGAATCATACCTGGGAGTTGGTAGATCTTCCACCTAGTAACAAATCGTTAGGTTGTAAATAGATTTTCAAAAGAAAATTAAAGACTGATGGATCAGTTGGTAAATATGAGGCCAGAATGGTAGTTTAATGATTCAAACAAAAAGAAGGCTTTGATTTTTTCGTACATACTCACATGTGACAAGGATAACATCAATTAGAGTATTAATTGCAATCGCAGCATTACATAATTTGGAAATCCATCAGATGGACGTCAAAATGACTTTCTTAAATGGTGAGTTAGAAGAAGAAATTTACATGGAATAACCCGAAGGGTTCATTGCTCCTAGACATGAGAAAAATGTGTGTATGCTCGTTAAGTCGTTATATGGGCTAAAGTAAGCGCCAGAACAATGGCATTCAAAATTTGACAAAATTATGTTGATAAATGGTTTTAATATTAACGAGTGTGATAAATGTATTTTGCATATGTAATCGTATGTCTATATGCAGATGATATGCTAATATTGGGTAGTAATTTTGATATCATAACAAATGCAAAGAAAATGTTGATAAAACATTTTAACATGAAAGATATGAGTATTACAGATGTAATATTAGGAATTAAAATCCTTAAAACATCTTAGCGAATTGTCTTATCTCAATCTCACTATATTGAGGCTGTATATAAGAAATTTCATATATATGATGAAAGTCCAGTTAAAACACCGGTGGACTTAAAGTAACCCAAATAATAACCATTGGTAAGAGTTCTTAGATATCCACGATACACCTCAAATAATGGATTACATTATACTAGATATCCTACTGTATTAGAAGGATACATTGATGCTAATTGGATATCAGATACAAAAGACTCAAAATCCACTAGTGGGTATGTTTTTACCATTGGTGGTGCGACCGTATCTTGGAAATCCTCTAAATAAACATGTATAACTCGATCCATTATGGAATCTGAGTTCATGGCTTTAGATAAAGCTGGAGAGGAAGCAGAATGGGTTCGAAATTTTTTAGAGGATATTCCATATTGGCCTAAACCTGTGCCTGCAATTAGTATACATTATGATAGTGAGTCGGCTATAAGTCTCGATATATTCGTCGAAGATATAATACAATTAAGCAGTTAATATCAAATGGTGTTATTTTCATAAATTATGTAAAGTCTAGAGAAAATCTTGCGAATCTGCTTACCAAAGGTTTTACCAAGAGATTAAGTATACTGCCTATCAAGTGAAATGGGCTTAAAGCCTATTACGCAAGAATCTTTATAATGGTAACCCAACCTTGCTGATTGGAGATCCCAAAATCTTGGTTCAATGAGACAACTAAGTTATGAAGATTCAAATAAGCACTTCGGAGTTAACTTCTACCCATTTCTATGATAAGAATGTGCTATCTACAGAAAGTTTTAGGTTAAGTTATATTTTTAATTATTCCTATATCTTGGACTATCTAAGTGGGGTATGACAAGTACTCTTAATAGAAAATCACATATATAAGTGTGAAGTGTGGCCGCTTCTGTGAGAATGTTTCAAAGGCTTGAATTCTCTAAAGCACTTATGAAATCCAAAAGTTGTTCAGGACCAAAATGAACAAAATAGTGAGAACTCGAAAATGTTAGGGAGGTTATTGTGTTGATACTATTGTCTTAGTTTACACTAACGACTGACAATTCAAGACATCGCGTTCATTGATTAGTCAAGTAAATCCGATAGTATTTTACTACGGAAGGTTCAAACCCATAAGGTACCTATCCGGATGCGATAACATTCTATCTGAGATCTCTATAGGGTATTCATAGTCTATTGCATTAATTTACATTCATGTGGGGGATTGTTGGAAGATTGGTTTTTTATTAGTTGGTTTAACCAACTTTTGACCAATTATTTTAGTGAGTACCGTTAGTTGGACAAAATATTTCTTTAGCCGAGTGTGTTCTACTCCATGAGTAGATTAATATGATGTATTTATTTTCTCAAAATCAATTTAGGGTGAATGAGAAATTAAGACCAAAAAATGACCACTTAAAATTAAAATAAATTGGAATAAAAATTAGTGAAAAATTGGAAAATTGCCAATCCCACATATGAAAACTAAAAGAATATAAACAACTTTATATTGTTCAAGTTTGGGACTTGGGTTTAGGCCCTAAGGGGTACCAATAGTTTTTTAAGGAGAGAGAACATACATGCTAGTAGGTTGAGCCAAAGCCCTCACGCGCGCGTCGCTGCCGTTTGTCCGACCGATCGGCCGGCTTCGCACGGCACGGGCACGGGGCACAAGTCACATGTCATAGGTCATGAGCTTGGGCTTGAGCCAAGCTTATATATATATATATATATATATATATTTTTTGGTAAAATAAAATTTTATTTGTATTATTTTATTATTATTTAAAATAATAATATATTTAATTTATATTATTTTTTCCCCAATTTTTTTGTGCGTGACACGTGGATTCTTCTAGAAGAATGGTTGGCAATTGACAGTTGAGCCTGTCCAAACGGTTTGTGTCTGTTGGAAACACAACTTTTTTGTCGTTGTATCTTGGGAGACGAGTGCCGATATACCAGTGCAGGGCATTATCTTCTTAATGAGAAAGAGTTGAACTCTTGTCTCGACTGTAAATATTTTATATCGTTCATTTTCTGTACGATATTATTCTGCCCAAATCAATTTGCGGTGATATTATTACTTGCCACCTTCCAACAGTAAGTAGGATTGTTTTTATTTTCTTCAACATGGTATGGATACTAACCATCATTTACATTTCGGGTGTTGGATTGTGTGGGGTCTAACACAATGTACTATTATTCCCTCAATCACGGTTCGAGCTAATAAATAGAAAATGGGTGATAAATAAGTGAATAGTAATGTCGATCTTATAAAATATATGAATAAAAAATGATTTAAACGTTTATAAATTTTAGTCTACATAGGAACGGCTGATTAAAGAATTTATTAGAGGGTCCTTTGTGTGGAAGAGAGATTAAAGGAAAAGCCTTTATATTTCTCTGCATTATAATGAAAATATGAAGCAAGCGGAAATAACTCTCACGCTTTAGTGTAAAACTACTATAAATCCATGTACACGTTGCTCATTTGTTAATGGCGTTCCTGATTGTTATTATTTATTGCTATTATAAATATGGATTCGAATTAAATCAGTAACAATTTGATAAGTATCCTTTTTTCTTTCACAATATTGATGGGGGGAATGCTGGGGCTTTTGAGCGCAGGCGCTTATGCAGCAGCAGCAGCACTTGTGTACTTAGCACACAAGGGAAATACAAAAACAAATTGGTTTGCTATTTGCCAACAATTCATGAATTCCTTTGGTTAACGAATTTTAGGCTCTTTGATTGGGTCATTTGGACGGATTCTTGTTTTCACTCTTTATTTTGGTGTCTGCTGCCACACTCTCTCGTCGTACCTGACAGTTCTTCATCGTTACAAAGAATGATATATTTTGCCGTGCTTAAAATTGATTTTTAGGTCATACTTCCGAAAAAGTAACTAAAAATATGGTTTTCAGCACATCAGAATATCTTCTAAATAGTGTTAATTTATCATTCCATATATACTGTTGAATTTTTCTTGCAATTTTTTTACCTCTTTACAATTTGCTATTTAATTATTTTGGTACTCACTTGTGAGGTAGTTTACTTTAATTCCTTATATTTTCATTCTTTAAATACACTGAATAGGAACTTTCGGAATCTCTAATTGTCTCATATTGTAACAAAAAAAAAAAGTTGGCTCTTTTTGCTCGGGTTGAATTGACCATTTCACTTATGTATTGATATTGAAATTACTAATTGATCTACTAAAAATACTATTTTAGATGTATCATTTGTTTGTGTAAAACACAATACTTGTATACGAAGACAAAATAATTTTGAAGGGAAAATAAAAAGGAACATAAAAATAACTAGTTATAATCATTAGCTCTAGGCACTCAATTGAATGATATAAATAGAGCTACTTTTGTATCTTTTCATTTTGAAATATTTTACCTAATCGTACTAGGTTCATGTTCTAAAAAGATTATATAGATAATAGTTGTTTTCTTTTTATTTAAACTTCATTTGTAACAATGGATTAACAATTTACTTTGTGTGTTCTAGATGTTGTGCGCGCGTGCACACACACACACACAAGGAAGATAGTTGGAGGAAATTTTCAATTTTATGAAACTTAAACTCAATAAAACTTCATAAATTTTCAAGATCTCCATGTCAAATTACGAAGAGAATTGTTTAATGCGGAACATATCTTGATTAATTGGTTTGAATTTTGAGTATTGAATCTTGAAGCTTGAACTTGCAATCTCTATAATCTTGACCTTTTGTTCTTTTAATTTGATTGGTTCAATCATTCTTCTTGATTAATTGCTTTTGATTGTTGAATTTTAATCTTCTTCTTCAATATGTTTTCCCTTATATTCTTGCGTTGATGAGATGCCACAAAAAATGATAAATTACATATGAATTGTGAATTAGGCCCAATATCCTGAAAAATTAAATTATTTGATTAATACCCTATTAACTAATTAAAAAAATTTAGAACATAATTAATACATTACAAAATCCCCAAAATCCCAAAACCGGGTAGAATCTATAGTCACCGATAATTCTTAGATTTATATCTATTTGACTTAAATTACAAGATTTTTAGGTTGAAACATTACTTTCCTTGTTTGACATTCTACTTTGATGGTCATTTGGAGCTTGATGTCTTTTGAAGGTAAGATTTATGGAGTCCACTCTATTGCGATTTGCAGTTTTTGTGAAATTTCGAAGAGTTTGGATTTGTTCGTGAGTTTTAATTTTGATTCAAATATGTCACTACATTACTCCATTAGACAAAAATTTGAAATCTCGATTGCATTTTTCCTCGTATAATGACATGTTATAGATTTCTAAATCTTGGATTACTATTTTCTATTTCGTTTCTCCAAATTGTATTTTCTTAATTGAATCACTATCTAATCAATTAAATTTAAGTTAGCATTTAATTATGATATATGCAATTTATATCAATTCGGTTTTTTTTTTCGAAGGTTAATTGCTTTCTTTTCTTGATTTTACATCACATATGTTTAACTTTACTCCTGTGAATTTGGAAGATAATTATGTATAATTATTGCTGATTCATGTTGATTTATCTGTAAATATTTCAGTTATGTCTCCACTTACAATTAATATTAGATTGAGGGTATATGCTGCAAATTGATATACTTGTTACGCATGAATAAACTAAGAGCCATGTGAAACATTACATGACATTAACTAAGCTATGTGGCAAACAATTTGGAGGCTAACAATGAGGCAGGACGAACCAATTATGTTGGAGCGAACCGATCGAAGAGTAGACGACCCTCTTCTACCCATGAAACGAGAATGGATCAACCCCATTGCATGCAGAACCTCGATGCAAGAACCTGTCCAAACGAGGCGGTGTCAAGATCCTCAACAGATCTTTTGTTGAATTATTGACAAGACAATTCACTGACATCGTCGCCGCCGCACACCTATGTGGTCAGATCTAATGCACATGCTAGGTTTTATGGATGCAAAAGTGGTCTTAGCATTTAAGGTTGAAATTAATTGATGTATATGACAAGAAATGGAAATCGTTTGGATGAGGCCACATGCATTATCATCTACGGGGCTCCATTCATCGTACTCAAGTATAAAAGCTCACATTTAGAGTCATTCAAAATTAATGTATGTTTAGACTCTCAAGCCTATATTTTTGCTACATACACCTTTTAGTGTTTTATTCCCAAGTTGACCCATTTTCTATCAATTAGAGGCTCACATTTTAAGCTCCCCCATACCCAAAATTATTCATTTAACTGACTTGACCTTCGGGGTGCGTATGATTAACCAACAGCTTGTACAAGTGTGTTGGGATTTAGCTTACGTGAATGTGAGAGGTTTTGGATCTGTTGGCCACATCATTGACCACCTCCACCTAGAAAAAGGCGGGAGAGGAGGGACGAGACAAACATGAGAAATCAAGCAGGAACGTCACAACCCCTTCGTTATCAGGCAGAGGAAAATGATTCTGATGGCCCATGCAGATCATTTGAGTTGGATGATGATGACGAAAGCACCTTCTCCCAAGAATTAAGAAGTGTCTAGGTCCCAAGTCACTTTGTATCCCTAAAGATACCCAAATACGAAAGAAAATGAGATCCAGAAAACCTCAACAACTATAAGATCTATATGTCTCTATGAGGAGTCTAGCCAGTGCTAAAATGCAGAGCTTTTCATCACACGCTAATAGGAGCCGCAGAAATTTAGTACAACTGCATCCCAACCGGCAGCATCAGAAGTTGGCCAGACATTAAAAATGCCTTTCTGAACCAACATTTGTCTAGTAAAGAGGGAGAAGCCACCATCCAGAGGCTGCAAGACATGAGGCAGGAGGCAGGTGAAACCTTGAAAAGCTACTTGGCCCGTTTCACAAATGAAATGGCCTATTACGAGCAGGTTACGGATAGAAAGGCCATTTCTACCCTAAGGGAAAGCCTCAACATGAACACCATATTCTGGAGAGATGTGCGAAATAGAGATGTCACTTATGATGCTTGGTGGAGATGATGAGAAGCGAAGTCGTTAATAAGGAGCTGATTGATCACCGTAATAGAACCTCGTTAGGACTCTTACTACCTCAAAAACGGTGAAGATGTGATGTGTCCCACTGGTGGACCAGTAATGGATACAATAGCACCCACCTTAGGCCAAGCGTTGGCTACAGCCACGCTAAACACAGTGCCTTCTTTAGCGTATGGGGAGGTTGGGCTTGAAGCTCAAAGCCGAACCCATCCAGAGAAAGAAACGGGGAGCCTCGAGATAGGCAGTACTGCACATACCATCGAACCAATAGCCACTGTACTGAGAATTACCTATCCAGGATGTATCATGGAGAACTGGCTAGCCCCCGTATTGAGGGTAGAAACACCAGTCAAACATAAAGAAATGCACCACAGCCTAGGTAAGAGAGAGAGCTATAATGCTCCTATCAAAGAAATTGACACCATCATAGGTGGTTCACATGTAGGGGGAGATTCCAAAAGCGTACTAATGAACTACGCAAGAGAATCAAAAGACCCCACTATGACGAGCTACTTGATCAATAACACTGACCGTGGATTTAGGAACACCCCGCCAATCACTTTTTTTCCCGACGGACACTGTTGGAGTTCATTGCCCACACTGAGACATACTGGTGGTACGAGCCGTCATAGCCAGAAATGGACTGAGACACATGTTGGTGGACAATGGGAGTTCGGTTAATATCCTGTTCGGAACCACCTTCGACAAGATGATGGTGGACCATGAGCTCACCCCCATGACCACTCCCTTATATGACTTTACAAGTGATAGCATCATCCTTAGAAGGAGGATCACATTGGCTGTGGAAATGGGAAAGTCCCCATTTAAGGCTCATCACTTGATGGAGTTCCTTGTTGTAGACCATCGATTCGCCTACCACGGAGTATTAGGGCAACCCACCCTAAAAGAACTCAATGCTGTAACATTTATACATCACTTATGCATAAAGTTTCCTATCAAGTAAGAAATTGTCACAATGCGAGGGGATCAGATGGGATCAATGGAATGCTACCTCAGTTCCTTAAGAAAATTCAAGCCCCGTAGTGTAAATATGGTTTTGATAGATGCTGAAATGGTTGACGCACCTGAAGAAGGTCCTACCCCTGAACAAATGGGAGACATCAACATGATAGATACCCATGAAGAAGGAGTTATCAAAGTGGATTTAGACCCTAGAGTCACAGAATCAAACTTACAGGAAACCTCGGTAGAAGAGCTTGAATCTTTTCCTTTGAACTCACTTGACCCCACGAAGGTGTTACAAATAAGGAAGAAGCTCGAATTAGAAGAAAAAACTAGGTTTAAGGACTTCCTATTTAACATTTTGGATATATTTGCATGGAAACATGAGGACATGATAGGTACTGACCCGAGAGTCAGTTGCCACCGACTTAATTTGGACCCAAAGTTCATTCCTCACAGGCAAAAAAGGAAAGCCCTAAACCCAGAAAGATACGTGGCCCTGAAAGAGGAGGTGTACAAGCTCGTATCTAATGGGTTCATCAAAGAGGCAGTGTACCCAAAGTGGATATCCAACCTCGTCTTGGTAAAGAAAGCCAATGGAAAATGGAAGGTCTGCATAGAATTTTCCAACCTAAACTAAGCTTGCCCAAAAGTCAGTTTCTCGCTCCCAAGGATCGACTAGCTAGTTGATTCTACTGCAGGCCACGAACTCGAGTTTCATGGATGTATACTAAGGATACAACCAGATCCCCATGTACCTAATAGATGAGGAAAACACCTCATTCATCACTGATAGAGGCATGTACTACTACAAAGTCATGTCGTTTGGCTTGAAGAATGCTGGAGCAACCTATCAATGGTTAGTGGAATGAAGAGTGTGAAGAGGCGTTCCAAGGGCTAAAGAAGCACCTGGGCCAAGCCCCTCTTCTCTCGAAGCCCAAAGAGGGAGAAACATTGCTACTATATCTGACCGTAAGTACCGATGCTGTGAGTTAGGTGTAGATAAGGGAAAATGGTAGCACTCAATTACCTGTCTACTACGTAAGTAAGGCCCTTCTGCCAGCTGAAATGCGTTATACTGATGCAGGTCAAAAACTCCGCAGTTCGAAGTGACTCCCGGCTAGTTGTGAGCCAGGTTAACAACAGTTTTACAGCTAAGGATAAAGGTATGGCAGCATACCTGAAGAAAGTTATGGACTTGATCCCATACTTTGAAAAGTTTGAGTTGACCCAAATCCCAAGAATAGAGAACCTGCACACGGACGCCTTATCGAAATTGGTCAATAGCAAAGACGTTGAATTGCTCAAAATTGTACCGACTGAATACCTCCCAAAGTCCTCCACGACCAAAGTAGAGGAGGTGTTGTAGGTTGGAGGAACCCCACAATGGATGCAACCTATTATAGCTTACCTCAAGGATCACATCTTGTCGGAAAACAAGGAAGAGGCCAACAAGCTCGGACGTAGGGCCGCCCATTATGTATTCCAGGATGAGGTACTTTACAAAAGAGGCTTCTCATCCCCTCTCTTACTGTACACTAGAGTAGATGAGGCTAACTACGTCCTACATGAAATCCACGAAGGGATCTGTGGTAACCACACAGGGGGCCCAACATTGGCCAATAAAGTGCTAAGGCAAGGGTACTACTAGCCAACTTTAAAAAAAAAAGATACTATACAATTCATGAAAATGTACGACAAGTGTCAATGCTTCTCCTCCATTCAAAGATAGCCAGCCTAGAGTTGGCCGTAGTATCCAGTCCCTGGCCATTCGCCCAATGGGTGGTCAACCTAATAAGTCCTATGCCAAAAAGGAAAGGGAGTGCAATTTATGCGATTGTCTCCATTGATTACTTCACAAGTGGGTTAAGGTAGAACCGTTAGCTAAAATAACTGAAGCTAACACTTCTAAGTTCATATGGAAGAATATCACATGCCGGTTGAGAGTTCCCCACTCAATAGTTACAGACAACGGGAGGCAGTTTGACAACAAGAAGCTCGAGGCCTATATGACGAATTAGGTATCAAAAAGCACTTTTCATCCCCTCACCACCTTAGGCAAATGGCCGGGTTGAGGCAGTTAACAAAATTATAAAGCATCTCTTAAAAAAGAAGCTAGATGCATCAAAGGGGACGTGGGTAGACGAGCTCCCCCATGTGTTGTGGGCAATATGCACCACCAGTCGAACCGCGACAGGAGAGACCCCCTTCTCCATAGCATATGGGGCCAAAGCCACGAGCTAAGTCGAGGTAGACCTCCCTTCACCTTGACTCCTGCAATTCAACGAAGTATCCAATGATGAGATAAGACGATGCGAGCTCGAATTCCTTGAAGAAAGGAAATACACTTCACAAATAAAACTGGACTCCTATGGTAAGGTACTACAATGCAAATGGCAAAATGAGATCATTCAGAAGAGGCGATCTACTGCTTTGAATGGTTTTCTGTCATCTAAAGAACATAGTATAGGCGCATTGGGCCCGAACTAGGAAGGCTCCTACTGCATATCAGGCGACGTTAGGCCAGGAACCTTTTTAATTGAGAACTTGAATGGAAATGTGCAACCCGCCCCTTGAAATTTGAGCATCTAAGAATATATTATAAGTAAGGCCTCGGTCATCGCTAATGTACCTTTATGTGATTAATGCATATGACCTTTATTTCTAACTATGACGACAAGCTCATACCATTGTGATCAGCTGCAATTGCGTAAATTAGCCCGCAACAGTTATGACAAGCTCATATGTTAGAGACGACAAGTTTAACTGATTATCTAAAGATATATTATCAGTAAAGGTCCTGATCAATATCTCTTAAGACTAATGCGTGTACCTTTTATCTTTAACTATGAAGAGCTCATATGTTAACTACAATGGTTATGGTGAGGCCATTTATTTATATACATATACATGTGTTCAAACTGAAGTATGATGAACCCACATGCTATCCAATCAAAATAATTACGACGAGCTCCTGTCATTTGCTTCAAACCAGCTACCCTAATATGGCGAACCCATAAATTAACTTACGTATGACAAGCTCGTACGTTATCATTGTTTATTAAATTCAATTATGGTGAGCCCATAAATTAATTTATGTACAACGAGCTCATACATTATCATTGTTATTCAATTATGGCGAGCCCATAAATTAATTTATGTACAACGAGCTCATACATTATCATTGTTATTCAATTATGGGGAGCCCATAAATTAACTTACATATGATGAGCTCATACGTTATCATCGTTTATCAACTTCGATTATGGCGAACCCGTTAATTGGTAAATTACTAAGTGAAAATGATAAGTTCATATGTTATGGTTATTTATTAGAGTTTAAATGCGATAAGCCCACAAACCGCTAACTTAGCAACATTTTTCGAAAGTTCAAATTAAGATTTGAAAAGGCTCATCTATTCAAATCAATTCAAATCCATTACAAGGAGAATGGGGAGGGGACCATTACAAAAATGTTACAAAAATAAAGACCTAGTCTATACAGTAGCATCTTGTTGGGGCTCCTCCTGGGCACTCTCTTGCTTCATTGAGTCCTTTTCTTCGATAGCTAGGGTGGTAGAGTCGTCCGACAAATACTCGCCTTTTAGAGAAAAAGGTCAAGCTGGGGATGCAGCTCAGTAAGTCTCCCAAAGACTTCATTGTAGGTGACCCTCCTCCAATATATCCTGAGGCCGTCGTACTCAGCCGTCTCATGAAAGTGAGCTACATATTCATTCAATATTACCATGCTTACCCCCTTTAGCTATTCACCTAAAAGAGAGGCCTCAGCAGTCAGCTCATCAACATGACCCTTTAGTTCTCCCTTCTCATTATTGGCAGCCTCCAAGGCTGACGAAGCGATCCTTTGCAGATTATCAGAGTTTTCCAAACGCTTCGTCAAGGCATTTACCTCAGCTTTACAAAGATGGACTTCCTTCTTTAATTCATTCTTTTCCTTCAAAAATTCCTTCATCCTTGACTCCACCTCAGCTTGCTTCACTTTAGAGGCATCGACTTCTTCATTGGCTAAAGACACTTCAGCATTCACTTTATTCAGGACTGCCTCTGCGTCATTTGCCCTTTGAAGATAATCCTTATTAAGGCCCTGCAGTCGCATCACCTCCATCTGGGCGTTTAAAAATAAGTCCAGAGAACGAGCCTGCATGGTAAGTTCGGCCTCCACCATATCGACCGCATCACAGGTCAAGACGTACGAGGAGTACTTACCCATCCAATACTTATGATAAACCCTCGTACCCCCTGGACCTTAGCAGGAAGCATCTCCATTATGGTGGAGGCAATTTCGTCAAGCCTTTCACCTAAGAAGTTTTTATCCTTTCCCTCAAAGGAGGCACTCCTCGCCTCTTTGCCCTACATCTTTCTCACAAACTTAGCCCTCTCCTCATCCACATCTTCCATATCCACGGCCTTTATGGAGGAGATGGGTTCGGCATGAATAGGTTACCGAAATGATTCTCCAATGGTGATTTGGCACTTGGGGGGATGGTGAGGCCCTGTGTTCTTCGATAACACCAACTTTCTCTTAGGGGGCCTCTCCAGGGGAGCCTCTATCTCTCTCACTCTCATTTTTTCCTTCTCTTTCTCTTTTTTCCATTTTCCTTTTCCTCCTTCTTCTTTGGAGGAGGAGGCAGATTTATTTTTGAAAAGCGGGCCAGCTCGTCCCGCTGGTTCTTGTAAGTAGATGACCCGCTATTTAGGGGCTTTTTTCTGAGCCTTACACAGGCTCCTCAACTGAAGCAAGCTGGGCTTCACATACTCTTTCTTATCATGTTACCCTACAAACAAAAGGAACACTTGAGAAACTGTGGAAAAGAGTGATTAATAGACGTAAAAGTGAACCATTATCGTACCTACTGTAGCCATTAGTTGGTGCGTAACGAAGAGGTTCGCTAGTCGATAATGTTCTTGAAGTACCGTTTCTCCGCAAGCAACTCCTATATTACTTGGATGATGGCCTACTCGGAAGTCTCAAGTTCGAACCGGTTGACTGCAGCTGCACAAAACTCGTGTCAAAAAAATAATGAGAGGAAGCTAATGAAGTAAAGAATAACAAGCCAAAAGGAGGCTTGACTCACTATACTTGTGATATTAGATTAGTACAGTGATCTCTGGGACCACATCTCCTTCCATCGTCTACCAGCGACCCTTAACCCAAAATCAGGATGATTTCCAATTCTTAATCGAGGTTGGGGTCCCCCAGATGAAATGAGGGTGTGGGCCCTAGGGGTTCATGCTGTACCACCCCTTGCAATGACTCCCCCCAAATGTGGGGGTATATCATCGCCAAGAGTGACCTCTTTCCAAAGAAGAAAAGCTCATATTAACTGGGTCCATGCATTTGGCACTAACTGGGTAGGGGCGAGGTTATAATGTCTAAGGATACCTAAAGTATGGGTGTATGAGCAATTTCATCCCCCTACCCAAGATCGCCTCACTCACTACCACACATCCTTCCTAGGGAAAACAAGCTCTTTCCTCGGGGGTCGGCACTAACATCTTAATGTTGTCTGAAATCCTAAACCTCTTCCTGAACCCCTCGAGCTCACTCTCTTTCATATTTGTAGGCTAAAAGGAGGCCCCCCCATCTAATGATATAGTCTATAGGGCCATCTGACATCATCCATGCACTATGAGGGCCCCCCATTGCCTCCATGATCCGCTCGGTGGGAATCACTAGGGGAATGCCCGCCTCGGTGCAAATCAATGCCATGTTTACCCCAGAGGACCTCCCCAAAATGTTCTTTCTCGATGAAGAAGTCATCTAAGACAAAGGAAAAAAAAGCCTCGACGGTAAAAAATACTTACACAAACCCTAGACGCAAGATTCGAGAAACTTTGAATTAAGAAAAAATGGAGTCGTTCGCCGAAGATAGCAGAGAAATGCTAAAGGAAGTAGGAGAATTTTCAAACACTCAAGTTTATAATTTTCGGAAGGTGAAAAAATGAGGAAAATTAGGTTTTCAACCTTTTATATATTTGTAGTGAATGAACTCTCATAGTTGGATCTTCATCATCCACCTGTAGTCTCATCTACCACGATAATACCAAAGGGCACTTGCTAAAAATTCAAACCAATGGCCCTTATGAAGTTGTGCTGAACACACATCGTAAACTCGCATAAACCCTACAGATGTAAAAGGTCATCATTGCACATTAAATGCGCACGTAGCTCAAGCCTAAGAAATTGTCACACCATCCAGCTTTTTTTATAGGAAATCAACGTGCCCTTCAAATCATTAAAGCACGCCACGTGACAGGCTTCAACTCCTAAAGGGGCTCGACGTATGCTTCAATGGCCTCGCCAAGCACCTTTTTAACCTTATCAAAGGCTTCAATTATTGAACAGGCTCACTCTCTACTTCTAGAGCCTCACCCCTATTCCTCAGCATCATCGTAAGCTTCAATTAATAGGATCTTTCTCTTTCCTAAGCTAGAAAGTCCATGCATTATATAAATAATCATACCTGGACTTCAGGGACTGTTGTTAAACATGAATAAACTAAGAGCCAAGTGAAACATTATGTGGCATTAACTAAGCTACGTGGCGAATAGTTTAGAGGCCAACAATGAGGCAGGACGACACAAATATCTAGGAGCGACCCGACCAAAGCGTAGGCTACCCTTTTCTCTCTCCATGAAACGAGAATGGATGGACCCCATTGCATGCAAACCCTCGATGTAAGAACCTATCCAGATGATGCGGTGGCAATCCCCAACAGATCTTGTGTTGAATGATTGACAAGATAACTCACTGCCATCGCCGCTACCGCACGCCTATGTGGTCAGATCTAATGCACAGACTAGGCTTTATGGATGCAAAAGTGGTCTTAGCATTTAAAGCTATAATTGATTGATGTATATGACAATGGAAATCGTTTGGATGAAGTCATCTAAGGGGCTCCATTTATCGTACTCAAGTATAAAAGCTCTCACTTAGCGCCATTCAAAGGTAATGTAAGTTTAGAATCTCAAATCTATATTCTTATTACATACACATTTTAGTGTTCTATTCCCAAGTTGACCCATTTTCTATCGATTAGAGACTCACGTTTTAAGCTCTCCCACACCCAAAGTTATTCCTTTAACTGACTCAACCTTCAAAGTGCATGTGATTAACCAACGGCTTGTCCAAGTGTGTTGGGATTTAGCTTACGTGGACGTAGAAGATTTTGGGATCTGTTGGCCACATCATTGATACAATTTTTAGGGTCAAGAATACCATTATTCAATTTGCAAACAAAAGTTCGACTTTGTTGATCATAAGGTTGTTGTCACATAGATGATTTGTAAAGTTTTCATTAGTCCATGTCCTGTATATGAATTTTGTAGAAACCAATTAGCCGAGAGAGAGAGAGATGGGGTTTTGGTTTCAGTTAGAACATCCAACGCCCTATCAAAAGATCCTTTCATCAATTGTAGCTTTAGTGGGAGGTCTTTTTTAATTCTTTATTCTTGCTTCAACCATATTGATCTACCAAGTTTTTTTTTTTTATCAGTAAAAATGAATTATATAGATCAAACACCATATACAAAAACTCAAGGCATATCCGGGTGAAGCAACAATAAAGTTACAAAGGAAAAACAACTATTATGGGCATCCACAAGTAATCAAACAAAAGAGAATACAAATCAACCCATCTCTAACGACTCATAACAAATCAAAACATTAGGATACAAAGAGAACATCACTTTGGCGTCATACGGTGGTTTTTGTGCAGGGGCAGCCTCCTAGTACACTCATCTAAACAATTTGTTGACTCCAAGAATAGCAAAGAAGTTGAGAAGCATGAACATCCTTTAAAATCTATGATGCAAAAGTGAAAGATGTAGCATCTCTTGGAGTGGTGGCCACATTAATGAGTTTAGATTCAATGTTTGAAGATATCAAGTCAAAAGATAGAAGTTTGGCTACTTATTTTTGAAGCGTGTCTTTTAATTCCATTTTTTTCTTGCAAGTTTGATGTTTAAAGGCACAATCATTAAGTCAATTATGTTCAGAATTATTTCTTTGTATTGATTTTTTAAGTGTTAAAAAATGGGGATTCTTGTCATGATTTCAGGATTATAAAGGTTTTATCATGAAAAACGTATGAATTAATTGAAATCTTTGAACATTTTCTAATAAATATATCAAGTATTTTATAATCGAGAAATGAGAGAGATAAATGAATGAGAACAGATGGCTATTTAAACCAAGATAGGAAACACAAGTGAGAAGCTTAAAAACTGCATAGACCACATTGAAGAGTTGACGGTTCGTGCATTGACACCTGCAAAAGTCTGAACCTTTGGTTTTCCGGTGGTTGGTGGTGGTGGTGGGAGATAAGAGGGCATAGATTGCATAGGCGGTGTAGATCCATGTTGATTTATGATCTCATACATGACTATATGTAACAATTCATGCGTTTCATGTGCAAACAACGTTGCGGTTTTGTATTATTGACGTGAACATGAATTTGTCACTTTTTTAATTTATATGTTTCACGTGCAAATAACATTGTGGTTTTGTATTATTGACGCGAACATGAATTTGTCACTTTTTTAATTTATATCATTTTTTAAATTTTGTCGCTTCCAATATATAGATTGTTGTGTTCCTAAAATTAAGTTTTTGTCACTTTTTTTTTTCACTTTTTGAGTGTTGTCACTCTTTTATTTTATATCACTTTTTGAATTTCTGTAACTTTTTTTAATGTTTGTCGCTTTTTTTGAATCTGTAACTTTTTTGAATGTATATCACATTTTTTGAATTTATGTAACTTCTTCGAGTATTTTTCACTTTTTTTTTATATATTTTTTGTCATTTTTTTTAAATTTGTGTCACTATTTTAAATTCCTGTCACTTTAAAAAAAGATTTCTATAACCTTTTTTAAGAATTTGTCACTTTTTTCTAGTGTTTCTCACTTTTTTTAATGTCATTTTCTTTCCGTAGAATCAAGATTTAATAATATTTCAACAATGTTGGTTTAAAGGGAAAGTCACGTTATACTCCCGGCACGTGATAATAACGGATTTAAATGAAAAGTTTAGTCACTTTATTGAACTGATTTCAATGTTTTAATTGGTATTTTGTCACATTTTAAATTTTGTCACTTTTTAAGTATTTGTCACATTTTTTAAATTTGTCATTTTTTTAGTGTTGTCACTTTTTTTTTATTTCTGTCAATTTTATTAGTGTTTGTCATTTTATTTTTTTTTCTTTGTCATGTTTTTGAAATTTCTATCACTTTTATAAGAGTGATATTGTATATAAAAAAGTGACACTTAATTTTACACAATATTTTTAGTTCAAAAATACTTTTCATATAATTTTTCAAACGACCCCTAATTTTAGGAGTATTTTTGTAAGTTGCTCTTGATATTTCCATATATATTCGACTCATCATCAAACACAACTTTAATGGATCTGATCTTTACACCTACTTAGTCCACACTTTATTTAAAAGCATAAAGCTCAGTAACTTAAATTTTTTTTATTAAATTTACTTTAAACGGCCTTGATTTTAAGATTACATTTATACACAATTAATTACATATATGAAGCATATATGACAAGTTAATATTTTCCCAACAAGAAAAGCATGAGAAAATTATGGAGAAGTTACCTTCGGAATCAAGAAATCCGCAATGGTTGATCTCGTGGAGATTATAAGAATATATCTATGGTTTTGATTGAACTACACAGTAAAAATGATCAAAGAAATTGTTTCCCGTACTTGTGAATTACCAATAAAAGTAATAAATAAAAATTGTAAAAGGGTAAAACAAATATAGCTTAAAGGATTTTAATTTAAAGTATAGTTTTTCTTTTTTACAATAATTAATACCATGTACAATTTCGAGAGTGGCGTGATTCTTATTTATTTGTCGCGTGCTTGAGCATTTGGGCGCAAATAAATTATGTTAAATTAATTTTCTGATGTTAAAATAAACCATCCAAAATCCTCCCGAATTGGTGAAAAACTAAATTACTATGTTTTAACTCAATACTATTAAAATAAAAGGAAAAATTGACATAAATATTATTTTAAACACTGATGACGAATCATATAAATTCATTGATGGACCTCAAAAATTGAATTAAATTTAAAATCCATGATCTTTCACGATTCAATAAATAAATTTTCTCTTTTCAGCTTAAACTTTTATATAAGATACTCGCCAACATATGATATGACCGAATAAAAGTGGAGAGAGAATCAAAAGGTAGAACTGTACAGCCAAGTTTCCTTACATCCCACGTTTATTTCTCCTCTAAAATCCATTATTTGTGCAGTTTGTTCCTTGGAACACCTTTTTCCTCTGCGAAACCTCTTAATCTTTCACAGTAAACAAACTTTGTATAAATTCTTTCAACTTCTCCATCTTTAATTCTCAGTTTTTTCTCGCCTTTTCTTCATTTCTCGTCATACTACTAGAAAACGTGCCTAAGACCAATATTTGATCTATATTCTTGATATAGAGGGTTTAGTTTAGAAGGGAAGGAGGACTCAATTGAAATGGAAAAAGTATCTGGTTTTAGTAGAGTAGACGAGGAGATTGAATTACCTCCAGGATTTCGATTCCATCCAACAGATGAAGAGCTTATAACTCATTATTTATCTCCTAAGGTAATTGACAGCAGTTTCAGTGCAAGAGCTATTGGAGAAGAAGTGGACTTAAAACAAGGTTGAACCTTGGGATTTGCCAAGTAAGTTAAAAAAATCACGTGTTTATTTGTTTCGGTTATGTCATCTTGAAACCCCCCTTGTTTTTTATACGTGCAAGTCAAATTCATTTTATTTTATGGTTTTGAAGGGAAGGCAACAACGGGTGAAAAAGAGTGGTATTTCTTCTGCATAAGGAACAGGAAGTACCCTACAGGTTTAAGGACAAATAGAGCTACTGAGGCTGGATATTGGAAGGCAACAGGGAAGGATAGAGAGATTTTCAGCTTGAAAATTCTTGTCGGAATGAAAAAAACTTTGGTTTTTTACAGAGGAAGGGCTCCTAGAGGAGAAAAAACTGGTTGGGTCATTGTTCACGAAAATATTTTTTCGTTTTAAAATACCGCAAGTGTACGGTTCGTAACAAGTAATAAAGTTAAATTGAGAATTCTGGATATCGTTCCCACAGAGATTTACTTAATTTGATTTCTATTTATTATGACCTTAACCGAAACGATA
>CAIGRP010095249.1:0-34181 GCA_903798385.1 Fraxinus cuspidata | reverse complement strand
CATCTCATTTGGCATGTATTTATATTAAAAACAATTTAGTCAAACTTGCTTTTTATTCACACACTTCTTGGGATATACAAGTATTATCCACTTATATACTCTTCACTTGTCTATATTTATGATTGAGACTTATTATAATACTCTTCACTTATATATATATATATATATATAAATACATGCCAAATGAGATGTTTTACATGAACTAAGTCAAGATTTTATGTAAAATAAAATTTCAAATTGCTGGTTAGTCAGTAATCACCTACATGAAGTCGAAATAACCAAAAATTGTTAGTTGTCATATGATGGTGAATTTGTTATAGGATTCGACTCTTTATGAGTGGGTGTTGGTTGACAACCATATGACAGTGAATTTGTTTCCGACTCTTGTACTTTATGGGTGTCAAAAAGGGGATTCCTTTAGCATGAAACAATAACTCTACATTAAATTTCAAGGCATGGATAATGTTTTCTTTATGGCTTTATTTGTCACTTAAAAATGAGTGCACACATAAATCAAATAAGCCTTCAAGATAAAATGAAATCAATGAAGGTGTTTGTTGTCATTTATGCACTCATGACAACAAATCGAACACCATAGATGGATGAGAACGTATATAAGAGTCTTTGCCGATAGAATAGCTTCTCCCATAAGTTTTGAGGTAGACTCGAACTTATCAACATTGAGTTTATCATCTCTTTAAGAGTTAGATTTTTGCGTTGTGGTGAGTAAGGTACTGTTGTTTGATAAATGAGTTCTTTACCGGATGTCATCTTCAAAGTGACTTTCCCCCATCCTTCAACTTTAGAACTTGCAAAATTTCCATGAAGAATTGTTCTTCATTTAATTCTTTGTAGTTAGAGAACATAGTCTTGTATGTACAAATATGATGGATAATACTAGTATCAACGCACCATTTCCTTGAGTTTCCAACGTTGTTACAGTTGCCTTTAAACTTCATTTAATTCCTTGTAGTTAGAGAACATAGTCTTGCCTACACAAATGTGAATGGTAGCACCAGTATCAACGTACTATTCCCTTGAATTTTCAACGTTGTTACAATTGCCTTTAAATTTCTTGGCATTCTCGGAATTGTCTATTTTTGGTACAACACTAGGGATCTTACGTTTTTTGTTGACAATCTTCGAATCAGTTTCAACAAAATTTGCTCCAAGTTGAACAATAGATTTATTTTCGGTGTTTCTATTGTCTTTCTCGATTTTCAAACGGATTATCAATTCTTCCAAATTCATCTCCTTATGTTTGTGCTTGGATATTTTTTGAAATCTCTCCTCATAGAAGTGAGTTTCTCAATGATGGTTGAAACTTGGAATGACTCTCAATTCCATTTTTTTGCATGTATGTTATGAAGTAGAACTAGAAGTTCTTATACTTGACTTATCATGGTTTTGGAGTCCAAAAACTTGCCTACAATGAACTTCTTTGTTTCGACATTCTCAGTCTTGCACTTCTTTTCCAATGAATCCTATAGATCATTGGCCGAGTCCATCGAACTATACACTACATAAAGTGTATTGTCCAATCCATTTATGATGTAATTTTTGCAAAGGAAATCACAATACTTCCATGAATCCAATGCAATAATCGACTCACGATTATTTTCTCCTTCTTGTATTGTAGGAGCATTTTCTTTTACGAATTTTACCAAATTCAAAATAGTAAGATAAAACATCTTTTGTTGCCATCTTTTAAAATTCACACAAACTTTTTCGATTTTCCCCATGTGATATGTGAGAGTTTGTTATAGGTATGGCCAAAGGCAGAACTACATAGTTCGTACCATTTGTTATTTGACTTAAAGTAATCTTAACATGATTCATTTATGTTATAAATAGAAGTTCAATGTATAAAATAATGAAAGAAAAGAATAACACACAAATGCTTATTCCAAAGATAAAAAAAGGATGTCCAACGACAAACACAAACAAGTGAGTATTGTCTTAAGATCATTGGATCGTTAGTATATGTAAATGGTTGTTTAGACAAAGAAAATATTTAATTCGCAGGAGCGTAATTAAATTCTAGAAAAAAGGAAAGAAAAAAAGTAAGGAAAAAGAATATAAAGCGAAGATTGAAATCCGAGGCAAGTGAAAATACTTTAAGAAAATATTGCCCCGCAACAATGCTAATGGAATATAGCACTTATCTCCTAAGATATAATAGATATAACTTGTGGTAGAAGCACTTCAAACAATATACAACAATGAACTTAGAACAATAATTTTCTCTCTACAAGAAAATGGTTTTGGAATGACTTCGGAGAGTATTTTGCAAGAGTTTTGATGTAATGATCTATGCAAAATGATATGGGATACATAATGGACGTCTAAAAGTTCCTATATATCAAAGATGAATGGTTGTGAGTAAAGTATCATGCCCCAAACTTAGCAATCTTCACGAAGGGAAGCATCCCTTGTTGTGGCTAGGGTGTCGCTGGTCTCTTGCTCGAACGACAGTGACACTTTTTCATCAGAGCTTCTCTCGTTCCCTTGTCATTAGACTGTCGCATGAGTGATAGGCGAGCTATGAAGTTAGCCATTTTTCCAACTTGTATTTCCTATTTTCTATTCAACTTTGGATTCCAATTTTTCATTCATTCGAAATTGATTTTGAGTATGGGATCAAGTCCGAATATTTGAGCAAAGTTTACATGACTTTTCCATACTTAACTTAATTTATTTTTATTCTCTAAACCAAATTCCAACAATTATCTACATTTATCTATATGAAGGAGGGATCGATTTATCCCTCTTCCTTCGATTGTTCTTCCTAAGGCCATTGGAAAGGGTGGAGAGGGACAATCGAGGATATCAATAATCCTCATTGGGCTTGCATCTCTTGGAGAAAGATTTGTAAGGTAGCATTATGACTAGTCAATTGCCTCACATTTGGTGTTAAGTTAGCCAATATCTTGCTAAGTGGTCTATGTCTCGATAGCCTTATCAGTAGTGCCATTTCTGGATGTCTTCTGATGGAGCTTTTCATGAGTTGATGTCACCATTTTCACCCACATTGCTCCCTTTTCATTAGCAATTCTTTAAGAGGCTAGAAAATCTTCTCTTTTTCAAGGGCAAGGCCTAAGGAGGAGACTAGAAAACACTTTCTTATTTCTCAAGAGCAAGGCCATAAATGAAAACTTTATTTCCCTTTAAAGAAATAGGCATGAGTAGAGGCTAGGTAAAGATGCTTCTTTTTCAAGAAGAGAACATTAAAAGAGGCCAGAGAACTCATCTCT
The DNA here is from genome assembly GCA_903798385.1 of Fraxinus cuspidata. Lineage (NCBI taxonomy): Eukaryota > Viridiplantae > Streptophyta > Magnoliopsida > Lamiales > Oleaceae > Fraxinus > Fraxinus cuspidata. Next base: position 30,927 of record CAIGRP010095249.1, on the reverse strand, counting down.
CGTTTCTTTTTCAAGAAAATAACCTTAAGGAAGACCAAAAAAACCTCTCTCATTTCTTCAAGGATAAGGACACAACGATATAAATTTTCTTAGTTTAATTTCTTCAATGCTTACACTAATTATTTTTTCAAGAACAAATATTTTTCAAGAAAAAGTATCAAGCCTCTTACAAAATAGGTAGGCTTTTTACTCAAAAGATTCACTTGTTGTTAGTGTCGATAGACCTTGTCTTTACTTCTCTTTAAGCATATGTTACATGCGCACTTGATATGCACGCGTTAGATGAGCAAAAGCAGAGCTTTTCCAAACACAAGAAAGGTGGGGGAATGTTGAAATTATATGCTCAAACACTCAAGTTAGTCAAAATAGATAGTTGGAAAAATATTGAGTGCGGAAATGACGCAAAAGGAGAAGAAATATAAGAATTTGGTTTGAATTGTAGAGAGATTTACCAATATTGCAATTACATTTATCAAGTCAATGTGCATGATTATCTATAAGCAAAGAACTAGATTTAAAACTTTTCAAATGTTTGACATATAGCTTCATCCCAACAACTCACTAGTCAAGTTTTATGATGTCGTAACGTCGATCCTGGCATCAATAGATTTGCGACTTCACATAATGTCCTAAGCAAAAAGAGATATTTGAATCTCAGCCACTCTAGTAGAAGATGTCTCATCCATCATTCCTCACATGACTCTATGCTAAGATTATAGCTTGCATGAGGTGCTTCAGAATCAACATCGACTGCCTCTGATACTTGAGGCTCATAAGGTGTTACTAAAGGCTGTGTTCCTTTGTATAACCTCGGAGCATAGAGACGGTGTTTCTATAAAGTGAAATTGCCTCAAAGGCATTCGTTGACGAGGTATTGGGTTGTACCTTCAACACCTTGAAAAGCTATAATCGAAGAGGCGAAGGTATGCCATTCATCGCATCTATGGATAATAAAACAAGGCCTAGCAAATTGCCTACATGGCACTTCTCTTAGCGGGCAACAATGTATCTTGCCATATAGGCAGATGTGTAACACACCCTTTCAAAGAGTTACAAACCATCACAAGAGCCAAAGCTATTAATAACTATAGTTACATAATCGAATCCAGGTGAAAGGAGGGGAAAAACTTGGAACATATGTGGGTGGCCACCTTCAGGCATTCATGAATACTGTGCCCAGGTCACTCACTAGCTTTGGCAATAGTCTCTGAGTCCATGAAGGCCTTGACTCACGCTCCTTCCTCCAACATTCTAAACAACCCTTAGATAATTCCACGACTATTGTAAACTTTTTTAGCCATCCTACGATGTCAAAAAAGGACATCGTTAGAAAATATTCCAATAGTGGGAGGATTTCGATCATGTTCGAACTTATTTCCCTACTAGCAAAGATGAATTGTAGAAACCTAACAATTAATTTGATGCAATTAGCTTCATAACTTTTGAGGCAAATCGTTCTATAGAAATGGGATTATTTTAGATTCTCGTCCCATTTAGTAGCTCCATATATTTGCCCTCAATTTGATGCTCATGATAGCAACGAGGCGACTATGGGACGGGTCGATCATTTTCACCCTCATTCCGTTGAGTATTTTTGTTACTTTACTCCATCCCCATATCCGATTAAAGAAAGATCGAGCGGATTCGGGTCGGGATCAGGGTGGGATGGGGCAGGGCAGGTCTCTTGCCCCATTTATTTATTTATTTTTATAATTTAGTTAGTAAATATTATTATTTTTTTAATAATTTGTTAAGAATAACTTATATCCTCTTTAAAAATGATAATAAATCTATTATTTTTATTTGATAAAAAAATTTAAATTTGAAATTAACTTTAGACGAAGTAGGTAGCGGGACGAGGATCATGTTTTCCGTACCCGCTCCATACTCTCTTCGGTGTAATAATCATCGCCCCGTCTCCACCCTGTTTATTTAATTAGGTGGCTAATTCTCATCCCAAATGTGACGAGGCACCACGGATATCGAGTTGAACGAGTTTCTTGTGACGGGACACCACCGAAATCTTGTTAAACGAATTTTTTTGCCATCGCTAGTGCCATCTCTCATCATATACATACACAATACTCCTTTATTTCTCTCTCCTATCATACGGATACGCGATAGACTGTTCGTGTATATATCGTTGACAATGAAAGACAACCATTCCCACGATAATAAAGCAGCTGTTCAACCTTAATCTATTCATATTTTCTCTCTCTTCGGCATTTACGAAACTCAAGCATCTCTTTGCATTCTATCGTACGAAATCATACATAAAGAAATAGACAAAAGAGGAACAAAACGTTTCATTCCACTAAGTTAATCGATTAATTAATCTCTGTACTTATCTATGCATGCGTACAGCTATAGTACACAGATTTATATCTATTAAGTGAATAAATTTTGGCACTTCATTGATGGGAGTGTAAATGGGTTCACTCGAAACTGGGATGCCATTGAAGAAAGATCTCCATTTGCTGCGTTCTTCATCAGAGAGAAGTAATAGTAGTAATGGATTATTTAGTCAAAGACCCAGATCAAGATTCGCAAGATTTGTTCGCTTCAAGAAGATTGACTATTTACAATGGATTTGCACAATTGCTGTTTTCTTCTTCTTTGTTTTTCTGTTCCAGATGTTCTTCTTACCTGGATCCGTCGTGGAGGAAGAAAAATCTGCTAATAATTATAATTATGAGGCCTTGAAGTTCTTGAACGAGTTGGATTTTGGCGAAAATATCAAGTTTGAGCCTTCAAAATTACTAGCCAAGTTTCAAAGGGATGCTAAAGAGTTCAATGAAACTGTTGCTACGAGAGAAGTACTGGGATTTGGATATATAAAACCTAAGCTTGCACTGGTGAGCATTTTTTTTTTCGATTTTTTGTTTCAATTGGTTTGGTGCCGATTTCTTGATTTCGTTAATTCTAATATGCCGAAATTTATTTGGTTGATTTGATTTTATACTTGGGTTTGTGTGGGATTTATTTCTTTTGAATCAGTAAGTAGCTTGTTCTTGGAGCAGAATTCTTAAAAGAGGGTTTTTTTAGTTGCATCTTACTTTTTAAATGTTTTGATCTTGGCTTGTAGGTTTTCGGGGATTTGTCCGTTGATCCATATCAGATTCAGATGGTCACAGTTGCTACTGCATTGCGAGAGATTGGATACGAAATTGAGGTAATTACTGAGCAGTGCTTTGGATTTCTTAATTCTGGTTATGTTTATTAAGGGAGAAAAGGTTGGTTAGTTTCAGTTCTAGTTGATCACTTGGCCATTGTGTCTCCGCCTGTGTAATGCTTGTTCTTTTGGCAATTTACTATTTTTTCCACAGTTCATTGGTTGTGCCTTTGGTATTTAAGAGCAAATGGGATGTAGGTGATTTCCAGGGTTGCACAGCTAATATACGATATCCATTGTTGCATGTTAATTGCTAATTTGTTATGCTCAATGCTAATGGTTGGGAAAATATTGTGGGACTATGTGGAGCCTATTAAGCTGTACAACATAGGGTATTCCATACATGTATCGGTCGCCTTAATATTCAGACTTTATAAAAGTTTCTTTTAGGGAAATGTTTTTGAGGTGTGAGAACATTTGTATGCTGTGAAAACTAAGGTGGAAATTGCACACATTTATCATATTTAGGCTGAACACACTATAAATTTATGTATTTGAGTTGTTTGTTTTTGAGTTCATTCAATTTATTATTGCTCTTAGTTAGTAGGGATCAGGCCTAATCCATAATAATTCACAAAGTAAACGAGAGAGAGAGAGAGAGAGAGAGAGGTATGGTTCGGTCAAGGTAAAATTTTGAGCTTGGATTAGGTTGACAGACCAAACGAGACTGGAAACATCATCGAAACCTCTTATTCAATTTCCATCGAGTAGATAAGACGTAAACTATTCAGGTAAATTTTATGTAAACTGTTTCTTGGATACATATAACAAAGTACAATATTTAGATTGAGTTTCTCATTTGCCAAAATTAATTTAGAGGAACAGAACAACTAAACTTTTTTAGGGTATCGACTTTTTGATGCTTGACTTTCAAATCAATTTGGGTTTTTTTTTTTAACTTACATATCATCTGCTAGCTACTTGAACTGTTCATCTTGTATCTTTCATAAATAGAGCATTGGATAGATAAAGATGGCTAAGCATGAGGAGTGCCATCCTTTTGATCAACGAAGATCAACGTGGAAGACAGAAATGCAGTTGTTTTTTGTCATTCTAGGAGAAATAAAAAGGTAGGAGTTTGGACAATTGGGCAGCTTCTGAGGAAAAAAGTTCTAACTTATAAAGGGTCTAGGATTCTGCATTTGTAGACACGTACAATACACGTCTCTCCTTTCACATCGCAATTCCGAGCATAAGATGAGGCAATGATTAAAATGATTCCTGCTGATATTTTGCCCAAGTTACGAATCCTTTACGCATCAATAGTTCCCGTCCAGCCATAAAGATATTCCTCTGCCCCCATCAATCAAATTCTTAGCCATGTCCAAAATATCCTTACTTTAATGCATTTTTTTTTATACCAAAGATGTGCTTCAAGGTTTGCGGTTAAATACCACAGAAGCAATTAATTGTGATTTAATGATACTTCTCATGAATATTATTCTTAATATTATACATGTTTTCAATTTTGCAGGTATTCTCACTGGAAGATGGCCCTGTAGGTACTGTTTGGAGAGATATTGGGCTTCCTCTCAACCTAATTGCAACCAATGAAACTATAAAATGCACTGTAGATTGGCTGAAGTATGCACACCATTCTCAATCCATGACATCATTAAAATTCATGCTAAAATGCGATTTGATTGTTAGATGTCAATTATTGAGAATCTTTGTTGTCACCTGCACTGTCACATTCCGGTTCAATTTTGATGTTCTCTGTTACCTTGTGGTGCTATTAGAATAAATCTGAATTTATGTAGTATAATTAATCTTCAAATGGAAAGAAAGCTCATTTTAAACGTAGTATTAATTGTTCTCTTGTTTGACCTGGTAAAAAATGAGTGAGTGTTGGATAATTGAGATCCTTTTTTGGGGTATAATTATACTTCACATTTGGATGACCCTCGTAGATTATTTCTGTCACTTCATGCCCTTTTGATTCATCCTTCATTACTCAACTTTTTGATTCACTTAACAGTTAGTGAATTTGTTTACATCCTTCATCATGCCTGGGATTAAACAATTTGACTTTTAATATAAAGGCGATCATTTTTTGAAAAATCAATTTTGATACTTTTTGCCAGTTTACTTGATCTTCATGATTGCTTAGTTGATATTGCTTTCCTCCACGGTGGCTAGTTATTTGTTGAAATAATTGAAATGATGAGGATTTATGTCTCGTAAAACAGTAAATTGAGACTTGAGGAATAAGGCTGAAAGTGCGATGACCATCCTTATCATTTTTATGTTTTTCGTTTGCAGCTATAATGGCATACTTGTGAATTCTCTTAAAGCTGTTGGTATCTTTTCTTGGTAAGCATCTTACTTTATTTAGTAATCCAACAGAGACTTGACCAAAACTTTGTTCTCTTTTTTTATTCTTCGCGGGTTGCACCACTATGCTAGTTGAAGAAGCAACTGTATGATGTCTAATTTTTTGTTGTGTCCTGATTTGTGGATCAGTTAACCCTTAAGTGGGCTCATGCATGAACCACCACATTAGTTATTTTGTTAATGCTGTAGGAATATCTTTTACATTTATTGTCATGTGTTTTTTGCTCACACAACCTAGAATTAACTAAAGGGTATAAGATTAGTACAAGGAATTGCCTTCAACTTCTTGCTAAATTGGGGTTCTCTACAGTTTTCCTATGCATAAGGGTTGCCAATCACATGACATTCTGTTAGCTATCTCTATTTTGATAGCTTATGAAATATAAGATGAAGTGCTTAATCACCTTTATCGATCTTCCATATCACCTTTCTCTTGTCTGCACATCTGTCGACAAATTGTCCAATTCCTTTGTACAAATGAGTAAGAGCAGGTTTGGTTAAGCTTAAAAGGTTTTGTTTTCAAATGGGTTTAGATATGTATTATGCTTTTTATTACTTTTAAGTGAAATATGTTAATTATCTTAAAAATAACTCCTGCATTTCTCTCAAAATAGTAACTAACTTATTTGCAACTTAAACGGATATATATATATATATATATATATATATATATATTTTTTTTTTTTTGGAAAACAAAGTTATTTGCAAGTAAATTTACTTTTTCTGCTTAGTAAAACATGCATTAAATATGCTATAGTTTCAAAACTCAGTTGTGGCCGTTCCTATTTCTTCTTCTCCTTTGTAACNATATATATATATATATATTTTTTTTTTTTTGGAAAACAAAGTTATTTGCAAGTAAATTTACTTTTTCTGCTTAGTAAAACATGCATTAAATATGCTATAGTTTCAAAACTCAGTTGTGGCCGTTCCTATTTCTTCTTCTCCTTTGTAACAGTTATCTTTTGTGGTTTACGGTATCCTTTTCCCATAAAATGAAAGATTTTACTTTTTACAGTCTTATGCAGGAACCTTTTAGAAATATACCTCTCGTATGGACTATCCATGAACAAATACTTGCTGCTCGATTGAGACAATATGTATCAAGTGGTCAGAATGAGCTTATTAATAATTGGAGAAAAATCTTCAGCAGGGCGACTGCTGTGGTCTTCCCAAACTACATTATGCCGGTATTTATCAATTGCAGAATTTCATTCTTGGTTACATGTTTTGTTTGGATATGCGGGCTTATTATTATTATGTACAATATGTCTATCTGTTAATGAAATGTCATACATTAGTAGCTTCGCATGTGCACTACGCATATTTCTCTTTTCGCTTCAGAGGAAGAAAATAGCATTGTGTCGTCGCCCTTTTTGGACTTAAATTTTGTACCTCTGATGGGATGCTGATGGAAAGAAAATGAGCGGAGGCCATAGACAAAAAATAGAAAAGGATATAGAAGTTTGTTCCTTATCTTCAACTACAGTAGAAAGTTAAGGCAGTGCTTATAAATGACAAGATGCATTATCCCCCCCCCCCCCCCCCCCCGGCTTATCTCTAAGATTTGATGAGAGGACAACACATTAGCAGTCATACAAGTGTATTTATAATCTATAGTTACCCCATTTAGGTTGCAATGTATGAGAGTTCTCCCTATTTATTTCTGCCTTTTAAGACTAATGTCTGAAATATCCATGGATTTGCTGGATATTATTATATCTGATGTTCATAAATAAAATGATTTTAGACTTCATATATCCCAACACTGTTCAATACAGCCATCTTGATAACTAACACTCTGTTTATACTTCTTTTAGATGACTTATTCGGCATGTGATCCGGGAAACTACATTGTTATTCCAGGGTCTCCTGCAGAAGCCTGGGAGGCTGATAAATTTTTGGATTTGCACAAAGACAGTCTGCGTATGAAGTTGGGGTACGGGCATGACGATTTTGTTGTTGCTCTTGTTGGAAGTCAACTTATGTATAAAGGTCTCTGGCTGGAGCATGCCTTAGTTTTGCAGGCTTTGTATCCAGTTTTTGTGGATTTCCAAAGTGCGGGCAATTTGAATTCTCATCTCAAAATCATCATTTTAACTGGGGATTTAGCTGGTAACTACAGTAGTACTGTGGAGGTACAACAATTTATTCCCGTCTAGTTTCTTCATTAATGTATCTTAAATTAAAACATTTAGATATTTTGCAAGATGACATGAAACAACCAACTAATTTGCATCTCTCCTTGTGATCTGATATATAGAAATGTTTTGCTGTAGACTATTGCGCTAAACTTGAAATATCCAAAAGAAACAGTGAAGCATGTAGCCGCTGACGAAGATACAAACATTGTACTGAGTACTGCTGATGTTGTGATATATGGATCCTTCCTTGAAGAGCTATCTTTTCCGGGCATTTTGCAAAAAGCCATGCTTTTAAGGAAACCTGTTATAGCACCAGATCTATTGATGATCCGAAAATATGTAGGTATCCCTACCATATAATTTCTAATAACATGCTTTTACATGCAGTCACACATGCACGCAAAGGCGGACAGACTACCTACTTATCTGTTAATTAATCGATCAAGGCATAGCCCATTTTAGCTCAAATTGAGGGTCCTTATGTTTAACAAATATATCAAATTAAGTCTAATACTTGCCTTTTTCTCCCATTGAGTTGATCTTGAATTACTCAAATCGGGTAGGGTCTTGAAGATGGGGATTACATGGGTTGTTTACATACGCAAAAATATTTTCTATGGTCATAACAATTATTTTGGATTTAAAAAGTGCCAACTTGCTCTTTCAGCTAAGCCACGTTTCTTGGTATAGCTTCATAGGGTGAACTTGGCTTATTTCCATAACAGTTATTTTGGATTTAAAAAGTGCCAACTTGCTTCTTCAGCTAAGCCATGTTTCTTGGTATAGCTTCATAGGGTGAACTTGGCTCATTTCTAGAACTCTGATACCCAATGAAGTCTAGGAGAGGATTTACAAGTTTACATTTTAAATCAACCTTTAATATTTACCCATGAGATAGTCTTTTTAAAATATAAGCAAACTTACTTTACAGAATCCTTTGTTGAGTTCTTATTACTACCTGACATGCATGGACATCATGAAAATCTTGATTCAATTTTGCTGCTTTTTACTGCAGTTTTTCATTTTCAATTTGACTGACTGAGCTGGCTACAACTTCTAGATTGATGACAGGGTGAATGGGTATCTTTTTCCAAAGGAGGATATTAGGGTCCTGACTCAGATCATGTTTCAAATGATCTCACATGGAAAACTCTCTCTTTTAGCTCTCAATGCTGCATCAATTGGAAGAGGTACGGCTAGAAACCTTATGGTTTCGGAAAGTAAGGCAGGATATATTTCACTGTTGGAAAACATTCTCACATTCCCATCTGAAGTTGCTGTTCCCGAGACTGCCAAAGAGATGCTTACCAAATTGAAAGCAGAATGGCAGTGGCATCTCTTTGAAGCAATTGCGGATACGCATTATCAGAATAAAACCTGGATGATTCAGAAAATTTTGGACAAAGTTGAAAAGCAAGTTGACCATACCCATTGGGAGAATTCTATGTTGTCCATTACAACAAATGATACCTTTTTGTATAGTATCTGGGAGGAGCAAAAAAAAATTGAAATGGCTAATAAAAGAAGAAAAAGAGAGGATGATGAGGCAAGTGATCTCGGTTTTTGTCTCTTTTTATAGGCTGAAGTGTGAGAGTTTACAGGATCTAAGCAACTTAATTTTTTTTTGGCAATTTCTTTTTCTTTGGAATATAATGCAGTTGAAGGACAGAACTGATCAACCTCGGGGAACATGGGAGGAAGTATATCGAAATGCAAGAAGGGCCGACAAGACGTTGCATGAAAGAGATGAAGGAGAGCTCGAAAGGACAGGTCAGCCATTATGTATCTATGAGCCTTACTTTGGAGAAGGAACTTGGCATTTTTTGCACCATACTTCACTATATCGCGGACTTGGGCTGGTAAGTATTCTGCTTCATGGCCAGAACACTGTTGTTGGCTTTTATCTTTTTCTAAAATGATGAAGTGCCTATATTTATCATTGCATTGCTTATGTCATGTTTTGGCTATATCCCTTGCAATTTTTATTTTAAAAAAAAAAAATGGTCAAAAAATGTTTAAAATTTTGCTTATTGGTAGTCACATAATTGCTTCAGCATCTTTTAAGAGATATATGAAGCATTTTATTTTCTCCAAGTTTATAAAATATCTACTCTATTTAATCTAACATGGATGCATGGTCTGGGTGATTGTAGTCGACAAAAGGCCGTAGGCCTGGAGCTGATGATGTTGATTTGCCTTCTCGTCTTCCCCTATTAAATAACCCTTATTATCGAGATGTCTTGGGAGAATATGGAGCCTTTTTTGCGATTGCAAACCGAATTGACCGCATTCACAGAAATGCTTGGATAGGATTCCAATCTTGGAGAGCCACAGCAAGGAAGGTACATAATCCATTGTGGTTCTGTTCTTACAGATTGAGATGAGATCGTGTTTCTCTAAGCTTAAAAAAATTATAAATAAATTTATGTTAAGTATACAAGTATTAAAATATATAATTTTTTGATGGGTAAAAATTGGGCTAGGATTACTTCCAAAATAAGCGAATTTTTGTAAAGAGAAAAGTATGTTAATTTATCATATTTGGACAACGTATTTATTTTACATAAAAATACTTAAATTAACTGTTATTTATTGTTAATCTTAGCCAGCGAGTTTATTTATCTATTACTTCTTCCCTTGAGCATCTGGTTTGCATATTGAGACAATATATATGGTGATCATGTGTTTTTTCCTTGAGAAATGTTGTTTCATATTTAAAATTTGGATTTTGCCAGGTATCTTTGTCCAAGTCTGCTGAAAGATTGCTGTTGGATGCTATCGAATCACGAAGACATGGTGACAGTCTGTACTTTTGGGCCCGTTTAGACAGAGACCCAAGAAACCAACTGAAACAGGATTTCTGGTCCTTCTGTGATGCTATAAATGCTGGGAATTGCCAGTAAGAAGAGTCATAATGTCAATATAATCATTTCCTTTCCAGTTGTCCTTCATGAATTTCTTTTTTTTATCACTGTCCAAAAAAGTTTCAGATGGCTTTTAGACCTGATTTGTCTTGTTTCTTATGTTTAGGCTCGCATTCTCCGAGGCTCTTAAGAAGATGTATGGCATAAAGCATAACTTTTCTCTTCCCGCGATGCCGATGGTTGAAGACTCTTGGTCTGTCATGCATTGCTGGGTTCTGCCCACTCGGTCTTTCCTAGAGTTTGTTATGTTCTCAAGGTTTGAACCTTTACCATAGCTCTATACACAGTTTATATTAATGGTAGTTATCAGAACTTGATCGGTTATTGACCCAAGAAATTTCGGGGTTGGCCAGTTTAGGCAGGTTTTGACTGATTTCTATATTAACCGATCAAATGGAGTAATGTAAACCAGCTTGATATAGCCGGTTTTGCCTGCTTACAGGCAACCGGATTGTGCGTCTGGTTTTAATAATTGTAATATTAACCCTTGATTCTTTGGTCTCAAAGAGATTGCTTCAACACAGAATTGTTAACTTGGAATCAACTTTTAATTCACAGAATGTTTGTGAATGCACTTGACGCACAATTCTACGACGAGCACCAGAAAACCGGGCATTGTTATCTGAGTTTGTCCAAGGTAACTCCCTCCCTCTGTAATGTTGGTTTCAAACTACAGTTTTGGAAATGTCTTTGTGAGTGCAAATGCTAAAAATCTAGGACATGTTGAGTGATTTGTTCGCTAAAATGCAAGAAGTTGGGAGATGATAGTCACTTGATTTATCTGCTAACCCGAAAAGACAATAATAACTTCATTTCCATTGACTCGTGAAATATTTGTGTACCTGTTCTTTTTCTAGATGATAGCTTATCTGTGACTCGCAATAATGACATTGATTGGCAGGACAAACATTGCTACTCTCGTTTGCTCGAGTTGCTTGTAAATGTTTGGGCATACCACAGCGCGAGAAGAATGGTGTATGTGGACCCAAACACAGGTTTTATGCAAGAACGACACGAGTTGAGAAGCCGGAGAGGTCAAATGTGGGTTAAGTGGTTCCAGTATAGCACTCTCAAGAGCATGGATGAGGACATGGCTGAGGAGGCTGATTCCGACCGCCTAAAGAGGCGGTGGCTGTGGCCTTCAACAGGCGAGGTCTTCTGGCAAGGTATGTACGAAAAGGAGAGGAACCTGAGAAATAAAGAAAAAGAAAAGAAGAGACAACAAAGTAAAGATAAAATCCAACGGATTAGGAACCGAACACATCAAAAATCGATAGGTAAGTATGTGAAGTCTGTGCTGAAGCAGACGGAGGCAAATTCAACAGCTCTTGCATAGAATCGATCTTGTGATTATTTAATCATCCAGATAAATCACCTAATTCAATGAATTTAATCCTTACACCATTTTTTAATTTTTAAACAACTAGATTTTGCGTATTGGAGATCTTGTATGTCTTAGCAACCTTCTGACCTGAAAAATGTATTACACTTTTCTTGCCTTTACCTTATTTTTTGACTTGTAAATGGTGCTGGCAGAATACGTTTATATCAAATGACACTTTTGTTTGAAAAATGAATGAAGATTAGTTGTTTCTTTTATTATTTAGGAGCCGTGTGAGATGAAAACCTTGTACATGGCTTTCTAGTAGCGTAAGAGAGGAGCGAGCTGCCAAGTACTCGTTTTTGCAGCACTGCTTTGTAATGAGATTCCAATATATGTTTGTACAACCTTTTTGTTCTAATTTTCCGTGTATTTTTATAAAGTAAATAAACTGTTTACAATTATTAATTTTGAATTTTGCTACTTCTACATTAAAATTGTACATAAATGGTTCCATAATATGACGTAGAGGAAAAATATTAAATGAAAAAGCTGACTGTATTTTATATAATATTATGTAATCATTGATGTACATGCATGGCCCATCCATTTGTTCACACACAAACCTCATCGAAGTTGGGTTTTCCACAAAATAACTCGTTAAAACAAACTGAATTGAACTACTCGAATGCAAATTTCACCATTCTATGCACCATTAGTCCAACACCCTTAGTAATTTATGCGACACATCTTTGTTAAATTACACCCTATAGCAGAAGCGATTGAACGGTATACAAATAGGAATTGCTAAGCTTCAAGCATTCAACAAAACATACAAAACCAAGGCAATTCATAAAGCTAGCTTTTGATTCTATGGAGCATCTAAATAGCCTTAAATTTGCTTAATAATTCTACACGTTACTGCCTCGTATCATCTTGTTTCAGATCTGAATTGGATATTACAAAAACTAAAATAAACACACTCTGACTAGCACCAAATAACAAGTTTGAAGAGAGCTTGATAGAAGTAAAGTTCAAAAATGCCCCCCACTGGTGTTGAGGATCCAACCATTGGGATAAGTTGCTTCTTCCTCTTTGAGGCCAACCTTACCGATGTCCTCAACCTATTTTTGTGGCAAACTGAAGACTTGCACACTTTAAAACCTCAGCATCATATTCTTGGAGCTGCACAAAAATGGACCATGACTAAGTTAACGATCACATTAAAAAGGAAAAGGAAGTTTGAAGGAACGATGGAGTGGAAGGGTCCATAACATAGAGATTTTATCCTACCTCCACCAATTGTTGCTTCAGGTAGCCGTTCAATAGAATACTTGTGTTGAGTAATATACATGATTGGTACACCCGGAATCTGATCATAAATATCACTGTTAAGTTTCTACTGAAACGAAATAACACTACCTTTTGCTGGAAAATTAATACTTACCTTCCGAATTCTTCGCTTTAAGTCTCGATCACAGGTTGCAACGACGTAGCATTTGTGCTGTTTTATTGTCACGAAGAGCAATCCATTAAATTATTTGTAAACAAACTTTGTTTGGTAAAATTCATATTGAGAATACTATCTACCCAGGAAATCTAAATACCACAGGACATAGAGAAACGTGTAGAAGCAGGTGAGTTCATGCTTTTTAGCACTCTATAAAACATGGAAGTTAGAAAACAGAATGAAGTGAAAATTGTTTATATTTATTGTTTAGAACCTCAAGTCCTGGAATACAAAAATATAACAGCAGTCAGCAGCTGACTTTAAATCATACCTGTGTAACCCTGTCGACAAGACAATCATCAGCATAGGTTCCCTTATGAGTACAGGGAAGCCTTTCAAATCGAGGATCCTTAGCAATTCTATCCACAAGAAAGAGAAGTAATGAACACAGAGAAGTCGTCGGTATAAGCAAAGAGGAGGATTTCATCGCTTAAGCGATTTATCATCACAATACTATGGGAATAAAATTGCAGCAAAAGTAAAAAGAAGGAAATTTTCAAACAAAGCATAACAGCAACAAAACAGGTCCTTTTAACCATAAATTTGGGGTCGGCTTTGTGAATCCCTTCATGCCACTCCATTTGATTCATCATACTACACCTACTAAAAGATCCAAATCAACTATATTCTTAGCAACTATCATAGGCCCTCTTGTACGTGTTCTACGAGTTCCAAAATACATATTGCGAGCTAAATAATCACCATTAACAGCAAAAAAATTATATCCATCCATTTCAAAGAAACCCCATCTCAACAAATTAATTACTGACGAGAAGTACATCAATTGCATGTTTGTTAAAAATTTGATACAGTTTCTGGCATTTGTAAGTACAAGAATTAAGATCCTTGTTAAGCTAATTTTATATATACATGTATATATAAATATAAAGGCACAATGAGCCCAAAAAGATAAATAAAGAAGGATAAATCAGAGAAAATCTAAGAAAACTGCAAAACTCAATTATTCTCAACTATATACTATAATGCTTGGATCACTGTAACCAGCACTGACTATTAACTTCATTATATACATAAATCCACATCTTCTTTCACAATAAACCTGAGCTGAAATAGCACATCCATTTCAGAGTGAATCAAAAAAATCAGACAAGCATTCTTCTCACACAAATGCTCACACATACATGCGCACAGACAGAACGTATGAAATGAACTACTTGAACAAAATCATTGCTTTATGTGTATTCTGATAGACCCCCTATACATTTTACCTATGCTCAACGACGATGGAGAAAAGCAATGATGTCCACTAGAAGAGCAGGAGATTTTTTCTGGTTACAAGATTGGTTGCTGAATTATAAAGTTGTATAGTTGTTAATGGGGAAGGTATTTTAGGATCTTTCTAGAATAAAGGTGAGGGCCTATAATAAATGTAAGGGAGGGGAGTCTGTTAAAATAATTCAGAAAGTGGATGGCCTTTCGATTGCCTTCCAATTTGTAGTTAATTTCCATTCTGCATTTCAATGACAGCATCATATATTTATAGTAACTTTTCATTCATAAATTCAATCCATATTCCAGAAATTTGCATTCAAGTACTAGAAAATCATCCATAAAATACAATCAAACATTCAGGATCTTATCAAGTTCATCCTTTGCACTGCATAAAAACGTTACAGATATAACACAAATTATCAATATAGTTTCACAAAATCATTGTTTCAAGTGCCCAAACCTGTATTGCATAAAAATTTGCTTAGCCCATTAGATAATATAATGTATATAACCCCAAAAGTTTTTAAACAGCTCAAACTACATCTTCATCAGTGGTGATAACAAAAGAACAAAATAACATACCTCAGAGCAACTCGGTATTTCTGACCCAACTTCTCAAGCTCAGCCATTACACAGTCCGTGATACAAGGAGTGCCTAGAAAAGATTGGGAGAATGAAATAACTGGTAATACAAGAGTTTGATAACAAGCCAAATAAAAGGACGACAGAATTCACTGTTAGCAGATGAGTCGCGAAACTCTCTATTCATAGCCAGCAAGAAGCATAGCAGGCTTAGCATCACAATACATTATTATAAAAGAGTAGAATTTAAAACCAAAAATCAGTAAAACAATTTTCTAACTATGATATTACTGCTATTACAGGGACATTCTAAAAGTAAAGTGAACTCTACAATTCTTTCACTGGACAAACAGTAGTAGCAGAAAATGCATCAATGAGAAGATAATCATGTATCTCCCACAAAATAAGGAACAGGAACCCAGAAACAACCAACAACCTTATAAATCACTTGCTCAAAATGATTAATAAAGACATGCAGCATAGAAGATTATCAAAATTCAAGAAGAAAAAGTTGCAACAGAACTTACATTTTGCATATAAGCAGTTCATCATTCCAGTCTCCAAATCCAACTGCACAAGATTTTTAATATTATAAAAGAAGAACAGAAGAAAAAACAGTCATTGAATTCAATTCAGTATAACAGTAATGCTATAGGAAACATATTTCTTCATGTGACGAACTGAAAAAATGAAAATTCCCTTCCATTTGTTTGTTCTCCGTGTTAGCCACCATCTTGGGTGCCTTTTTTTTTTTTTTGTGGGAAAAGGTGTAATTCAAAGTAGTATTTTGGAAGGTAAAGTCTTACTCTTATCAACCACAAAATCCAAAAGACCAAGGATACCAAAATACAAAAAACAAAGGAAAGGATAAGCATAAAGTTTGGCACACCAAATTAAACATTTAGACAAAGTGAGTTTCCAAACTGTGTGATATCCTCAATTATAAATCATGCAAAGAAGATTATGCCCAAATTTTTCCTACAAAAGGCAAGTCACTGCCAGAAATATACTGTCTGAAGAATTATGTTTCTCAGACTTGAATACAGGCGTCAGATACGGACATGTATCTAGGGGTCAAATTCTTATCTCCATTTCTCTTTTCATGCATGCAGCTTCAACTATTCTGATTGTGTAAAATGAAAATATGTATTTGCAATCCCAGTTCAATACAGCAAGCAACTGATAGCTATTTTTCTCTCTTTTCTTGTTGAATACAAATGCTCCATTGACCTCATTCTCTCTCATTCAGTGGTATAGAAACATCCCAATCAAAGTATATGATCAAATGAGAGAAGAAACTTAGAGCACTCACTTTATTTTGAATGGAGAAATTGATGAAGTTTGTATCAACCAGAACTCGGTAAGGCGGCCCTAATGCAGTGTTGTGCTTAAAGTAAAGAGCAGATGAAACTTGAGGTCTGCATTAAAATATAGCAACAACATTTGATTTCATCACAAAGTATAAATAAACGCATCAAAACTTTTAAAATCGAAATAAAAATAAAAATTACTTACACATTTCTGGGAAGCTTTAGTTTGCTCAAGTCTTTCTTGATAGGGTTTAAAACCTCCTGTTTGTGTCTGACATAAAAAATTCACACAATTAACAAATTAATTAAGTATAAATGTAAAATAATCAGTTAGATGTGAGCTTACTGTTTAAGTGCTCTGTGAGTAACCATTTTCTTCATGACTGCAAATTTAGGGGTTTTCTTCGCTTTTCCCATATTTAAACAAATTTCTCTGCAAATTGAGGAAAAAGGAGTTAGTCTTTGAAATTTCTTTCTAAGATCCGGTACCGTTTTGAATGTGGAATACAAAACTCTAATATGTTAGGGGTTTGGGCAATGTATGTAGACTAGGGTTCTCCCAAACGGCGGAATCAGGATTTTGAATAAGGGGAGTGAAACTTAAGAAAATCACTATAATAAAAATTTTGTGGACAGTTCTCCACTTTCACCATTCAAAATGATTTGAGTTAATAAATAGTATGAAACACACATGATATATCTTTTAAAATAATAAAACTGTTAAAATAATAGAAAAATATGAAAACTACCTTTTGCCTATTCCTTCAAATGAATCCTACTCAAACACATGGCATCACTATTCCTTAAGTCCCTACTGTTTTATTTTTCTATAAATTCTATGCAGCCTGCATAGAAGTGAGCTTGGCCTAAGCTTTCAGGAGGGTGGTAGTGGGTGGGCGGTGCCTTGAAGGTAGATTGGATTATATTATCCAAATTTCTGTCCATTCATCTTGTATCCTTCTCTCTGTTGCTATATCTTCATAATATATTACAAAATTTTGAGGGATAATTCATAATTTGATATGATTATATGTTAATTAATGACAATTGGATGCTGATTTCATAAATTTATTACCGCTTTGCTTGAAATTATAACAATTTTATGTTCCAATGTCAGAAAACACGCGTTGCTGTCCAAATGCAATGTCAAAATGGAAAAATGGGCACTGGCAATGAACTGGTAGTCTGGCATACTACGAGTCAATAAACTGGTGAAAAAAATACATCTTATAACTAATAAGCACGTCTCAAACTCAACAGACAACAATTAACAACGGAACATGAACCAGAACAACCAAATAATGTCCCCTAAAACATAAAATATTCTCGACAACAAACATAAAAAACTATAGCAAAAATTTTAACAAGAATTAAGAATACCTAGAAATAGAACACTATGAACAGAGAAAAGAGAAGCAACTTATTTTGATGGAAATTAGTTTTTCTAACCAAAAATAGGCACCTACGTAGAAGCAGACAGCAGAAGTTTCTGAATCTGCCGGCGATAGTGACGTGTAGAGATGGAGGCGGAATATCGGAGAGGCGCTGCGCTGGTAATGGTCAAGTAGGAGAGACGGTTTCGGCCGTGCGATTGTAAAATAGACACCTTCAAATATAAAGAAGGCTAAATGGGTTTGGGCTGGAAATGGGAACCAGGCTTCAACTAGATTTTTTGACCCATTATCATTGGATCTGGGCTGGTGCTGGATCGGGCCCACCAGATCTGCCCCTGGTTTCCCTGTCTGCAGTAGATTCTGATGGAAAGTCGCTACCTTGAAGATGCGACTTATTTTGACTAGGGTTTTAACTCTTTTTTTTTTTTAATCTTTTGTTTTCTTTTATATTTATTTTAGTTTTTGCATAAAATAAATAAATAAATAAAAGTTGAGACCATTACTAGGATTGTGATATTTTTTATATAGTCGACAAAATCAAGCTCGAGCTCTCGAATATAAACAAATTATCATTTAGATGACTTTTTTCTCTGCATGAAATCATGGTAGAAAGAGTGTTTTGTTATTTATTTTTTTAATTATAATTATAAATAAATGTATTTGTCTTTTCATGCCGCTCTTTGCAATTTCATTCTTGTTGGCATCTATGAATGTCATTGTGAACTTCAATTTACTCTGAAAATGGAACTGCAATGGAGATAATTTCTTTCAATATGATTTTGTATCTAGACTATTAAAAATCAAATTTATTATTGAATTGGTTATAAGACTCTGTTTGGTATAAATTAAAATCAAAAATTTAAAAATCAAATTTATTATTGAATTGGTTATAAGACACTGTTTGGAATAAATTAAAATCAAAATTTTAAAATTTTTTAATAAAAGTTAAAGAAAATATATAGTTAAAAAATTGTGAGTCACATGCAATATATTATTAAAATCAATTATTTACTTTCACTTTAAATTTATAGTAGATTTTTATATACACTAAACAGGGGGCCAATTCTGATTTAGTTTTGAATGAGTGGAATATTGTGCTGATCTCGCTTTTCACAAACCTTTTTCATATAAAAAAGAAGAAGTTAAAATAGACTTTTCTTTTACTCCCTCCTCGTGATTGTATAAAAATGTGAGTGATTTTTGATTGTGTATAAAAGACATGACTTCGTGCAACTTCTTGTTTAGGTAAAGGCTTCGCTCGAATGTCGCATTTTCAGAGCCTTCTTCAAGTATAATCCCATCCTTCCAAAAGAAGAGAATTATAGGCTGGCTTTTTTTTACAATTCTACAAATTGTAAATAATAAGCAACTTTTTGACAACCTTTATTTGGAAAAAATAATGGCTTGAATAGTGAGTTTTAGACAAATGTACGGTAAAAATGGTAATTAGTACAAAACGTCCATACCTTTAACTATTATTATGCAAAACGTCAATACTTCTCATTTTTTTAACAATTTTACCCTTAATTAGACATTTGATTGCGCAAAAAGTTATTTCCATCAATTTCTACCCAATTTTTTACTTAGGTGGAGGGTATTTTCATCTTAAAATCTTTTTCCTCTTATTCCCCATTTGAATTCATTTTTTCCTGTGTAAACCTTTGAAAAATAACCATTTGATTTGTGGATTCAAGTCAATTTATTCATGTCAGTTTTATGGTTTCGATTTTCTCTTATCTCTGACCATCACAATCACTAGCATTAGAAGAGTCTATTCTAATTGAGCACCATAGAAACGTAAATGGTTCACATCATGTTGCCTATGAATACAAGACAATGGGAAGAGAAGAGAATGGGATGTCTAACCTCCAATGCAAATACGAAGAAATTTGAGTACATCATTCGATGACACATGGACAAACTGATTTTGGTAGTGGTAGTGGTAGTGGTTTTGGTAGCTTTAGTAGTGGAGGAGGAGCGGGACTTGGCCACAGCCATTAGAGCTGTGCATTTGTTGCCAAAAATCCTAGATGAAGCCACGATTTCTCTTATCTCCAATCATTATAAATTGACTTGAATTCAAAAGTTAAATAGAGGAAAAAATGGGTTCAAATGGGAAGACGAGAAAAAAAATTAAGGAGAAAATACCATTCACTTAAATAAAAATTGGATGAAAATTGATGAAAATAATATTTTACGCAATCAAATGAGTAATCAATGGTGAAAATACTAAAAAATGAAATGTATGCTAATTACCCGTGGTTAAAAAGTAGGAAAAAATTTGAATTTACGTGCAGAATATTTTATTATGATAATGTGCAGTTAAAATGTGTATAGAGAAAAAAAAGTTTTCAAATAATGACTGCCAAATAGGGCTAAATACTTTAAATAAGTAATATTGTTAAGGTGTCCCCAACTAACATTTTGATAGATTTTAAAAGATTGTAAATCTTAATGATTTTTTGTGGATTTGAATAGATTTCCACAAATTTCATAAGAATATTATAAAATATAATGAAACTTCAAAAGATTTGGTTATATGTATTTTTAAGTTTGAAATTCATCCAAATCTTTTAAAATCCCTTTATTATAAATTCACTAGTTATTGAGGATATTTAAATGTTAAATAATTGATTGAATTTCATTAAAATCCAATTGAGAACACCTAAATTTTAATGGATTTCATTAAAATTTTAAATTTGACCACCATTTGATCTTCAATCTCCGAATTATTTGTTTAACACAATATTTAGAGTTGATATTTTGAACAAGATTGAAATCCCAGCAGAATATATTCATGATATCTTTTAGTGATAGGCAAATTGAAACAAAACATTTTCTCGAGGCTTTAAAAACGTGCATCTTTTTTGAATTGTTTGAATCCTTGACGAGTAAGATTATATAATATCATCTCGTCAATGCCAAAACATTTGAACCAAGTTTGAAATCTTTTTAGAAAAATTGAAGGCTATGCTTGGCGGAAAAGGATAAACCAAAAATGTATCACTGATTTAAAAAAAAAAAAAACATGATACCAAATTTCTTGATAATCAAAATAATTGAAACAAGTCTCCGATGTTTCATCCTTAGATAAACACATTCTCTTTTCATCCCAAGGGTTTTGTCCACAGTCTTCTAAAGACAATACCCTTTGAATACTTATTTTTGAAAAATCAATTTGTTTAGGTTTTCGGGGATTTGGAGTATGGGTTATGATAGCCGATCTTGATTTAACAAGAATGACTTCATAAAAGACTCTTGATTTTTTGATATTTTTAGGCATGAAATAAAATTGAGAGGGTAAAATATTTTGTAAACATTCATTTAAAGATGAATATCTATGAACCCATGAAGTTTCCATTTCACAAAGAGGTAAATGGATGGGTTTGGTAAAATAATGAAAAGATTTTGAAGGGTTTATTTCAGATAATTTTCCCGAACCAGGTTAAACAGCTTTTTTGAAGTTTATAGGAGAAGTTTTTTGTAGGTTGCATATATTTTTGGTTTGAAAAATCTCAGGTTTTTTAAAGGTTGAAAGAGATAGAGTTTTTGAGACTTGAATAGTTTTTTGAGAAGATGAAGAACTTTCATCTTTTCTTGATCTTTGAATATAGTTTTCAATTGAAAGTATATGAATTTAAATTTTCTTTTTGTTTTTTTGAAGGAAGAATCCATATTGAAAATCTCTCTATTGAGAATTTCTCTTAACTTGAAAATCTCTCTAATTCTCACAACTCTCTTTTAAGAAAGTTTTCTTTCTATAAACTCTTGTAAAAAAATCTACAAGAACATTAGAGCTTCCTTGTATATATACTATTTTGAAATTAAAACACGGCAAAATAGCTTGCCATCTTGCAAAAATTTGTTTTGAAACAAAATTTTGGATATCTTTTTGTAAAATATTTTTTGAAACTTTGTAATATGTTTTTAAAATAAATTCTTAAATCAAATCATCTTGAAATTTTAAAATATATAAAACTATTGATAAAAATTCGTTTTTGATGGTTGAATAGATCTTTTGGGGTCCTGTCCACACACCCGAGTGAAACCAAACCAACTGTTCTTGATGAGACTCTTTTGGAATCTGTTTTAAAGCCCCACCATATCTTATGTCTGACACATATGTCTTGACAATAATGGATGCAAGTGGATCAATAATTGATAAACATGGAATATGTTTGACTGCTTTTTTTGGCATTTTGAACCGCTAAAGTGTGTTCTGGGTTCGCGGTAGTGATTTTTTTGTAGCCTTTGAAAAAGTGGAGCACAAAGTAGCATGATATTTTTGACAAAGTCGGTAGCATAATTAACAGTCTAAAAAGCGCTGCAAACTTGTTTTATCTAGAATTTTATTTGAAAATTTATCAACGAATTCTAGGCTTCTTTGAATAGGTGTAAGTGTTCCTAAATGTAGGTAATGACTTAGAAACCTTTTGCGTGTTTGATAAAGAAAAATTTTCTTAGCTGAAACAGCTAAGCCATTATTTTTGACAACATGAATGAATGTATTGATATGCTTGAAATGCCGTTCTATACTTTCGGAAAATATGAGAACATTATCAATGTAAATAATTATAAAATATTGAAAATGATTATAAATATCATTCATAATTTTTTGAAATTCTAAAGGAGCATTTTTTAGACCAAATGGCATAACATTCCATTTATATTGACCAAAAAGAATATTGAATGCAGTTTTGTAACGATCTTCTTCTCTAATTTGAATTTGTAAGAATCCTAATTTCATATCAAATTTTGAGATGATAACCGCTTTGAATAATCTATTCAAAAGAAAGATTCTTCCCTAAATTGAATTTTGTAAGAATCCTAATTTCATATCAAATTTTGAGAAGATAACCGCTTTGAATAATCTATTCAAAAGATCTTTCTTTTGAAGTAATGGATATCTTATCCATTGAAGAGTTTTTCTGAGAGGTTTGTAATTGATGACTAAACGAGGAACACCTCATTCAATCTTAACAAAGTTATTGACACAGAACGCGGAACTGCTTCAAAGAGATTTACTTGGGCAAGTTAATCCTTTCTCAAGTAAATAATTAATTTCCTTGATGCAATGATCAAGCAATTCTTTATTCATTCGAATAGGATGAGATTTACAAGGAATACTTGATTTATAAAAATCAGGAGTATAAGGAATATAAAAAACATGTTTCTTCCTATCCCAAAAAGCATTTGGAATGGTTACACATCTAAAGAGATTTTTTTTTTCAATAATTGAGGGTTTTTAGCCGTTCCTCAATTCTTTGAAATTAAATTTCTTCCTTTAAAAATTGAATATACATTATCTTTAAATTAGTGTTTTTGATAATTTTTGAAATGGATGCTTCTTTCAAAGTATTAACATCTTTGTGAGAATGAGGATTTGTAAATTTAAAAATAATTTCTTGACCAAAATATTTGTAGTTAATTCTTTTGAATCAGTTTGAAATGAATAATTTTGAATAATAAAAGAGGGTCCAATAATTACTTCTCGGTCCAAATCTTTTACCAAATAAAATACATTTTTGAAACAAATATTTGAGTACAAACACGAGCTTTTGAAAGTTCATATTGAATATTAAGATTTTTACCACTGGCACCGTAAAGACGTTCAGTAATTTTCTCAAAATATTTTGTAGGAATCAAACATTCCCTAACACAATTTTGATCAACACCAGAATCAATTAATATTCTAGTATTGAGTTTGAAATCTTTGTTAACTACAATAATCATATTGCAGTACCATTTCTGAAGTTGAATATGACTAATAACATTAACATTTTCTTCTTCAGTTTGAGGAGTAAGAAAATTTTTTGAATTTTGAGAAAAAGTCTCTTCTTCATCAAAAGAGTTAAGAGTCAACAATGGTTTTATTCTCTTATTTAGTTTTCAAAAGAACAACTTCCATTCTAACATCTTTCATTTGATTTTGAAGGGTAGAAATTTAAGATTTTATCACATTCATTTACTATCTTAAATCAGAATTAGGTGACTTTGAAGACTTAACTTTAAACCTATTCATTATGCTTTGCATACTATAAGGTTCGGCAGAAGAATTTGACTTTGAAGGCAGAAGAGTATTGAACTTTTTCTCGAGTTGAGGATTACCAGTCTACTCAACTATTTTTTGAATAAGTTCTTCTTTTTTAAGAACATTTATAATTTTGCAACCACAAATCTCTTTAGATTGATTTGAAGAGGACGATGATGAATTTGAACTAGTTTCAACTTCAGAATCTTCTTGATGTTGATAAACCATTTCTAATTCACGATCACAAGAATTCTCTTCTGAGCTTGAATTCAGTAAATTGAGAAGTTCCAAGTTTAACATCTTCATCTATTTGAAGATTGTTAATCTTGCCTTTCATAGGAGATTTATTGGAATAATTTCATATTTGCTTGCATTTTAGCAAATAACATTTGAAGTTTTTGAAAATCTTTTATTTGAATATATTTTTTTAGAAAAAAAATTGATAAAAAGATTTTTGAAAATATTTTTTTTCCTTTTGAAATTTTCCCTTTCGTTTATAAGGAGGAAAATTATTTTTATTTAATTTTGAAGAAGGACGAGTAATTTTTTCAAAGTCATATTGTTCATATAATGATCAAAGTTCTTTACGACTTTATGATCTTTTTAATTTTAATTTGGCTTGTTTAGGGTCATTGCAAAGAGGAAGTCCTTTCTTATTGACAAAATTGATAAGTTCTCTATATGTAAGATCTGCATATGGAATAGTTTCTTTGTATTGACTTTTGATAGAGTTTCTAACTCTTTCTGCAAAGGGTTTAGGAAGTTTATATATGTCTTTCTTTCCAGTGAAATTGATGGCAATCTTAGTGTAACATGACACGAGTTAAAAACATATCTTTGTACCAGCAAAAATCATGAAATTTTGGCCAATGAAGATTCATGAGAGTATCGGATATTCTATTGAGTATATCAACAAGGGTTCCAATGAAGTGTTTGATAATACTAAAGATGAGAGTAGTGAAACTATCATTTTCACAAATATCATAATTGACAACTTCAAAAATCTCATCTCTATCATCTTGATCAAGGTAGTTATACCACCATTAGAACCTAGATAATTGAGTTGCAAGTTCCATTAGAACCAGTGTCTCATTATCTAATTCTCCTAATTGAGGAATTGAACTAGAACAATGAGGTTTGAATAAAGAACTGATAGGGTCTTTTTCCTTTTCAATAAATTTTGAAGAGGATATCTCACATTCAGAATTTGTTTCAACTCTATTAAGTTGAGAACACATAGATAGACTGTAAACCAGTATTTGTATAATCGCTTTGAGCTTGAATATTTTTTTATATCTTTTGCAACGACTTCAAATTCATCTAATCGTTCAATGGATATTCGCTTGAGAGGGAATCAAGAATTTCAATGTTTTCTTAGGAAACAACTATTTCTTGCATAGGAGGATGAATAGTTTGAGATTTTTTGCCTTTAGGTGTCTTCCAAGTATTTTTTGAAGAATTTGTATTTTGAACGGTTTTTGTTTTAGTGGACTTCTTATTGTAAATTTTGAAATATGCCCACTCATAAAAATTTAAATATTCTGGAAAAGCTTCAAATTCTTGATAAAATTCAATTTCATCTTTTGAAAATTTTTTTGAAATAATTTTCTAGAACTTTTGACATTAGAAGATTGATCTGTTTTAAACATATTTCTTCTATCAATTTTAGAAGAAATGACATTACATTGTTGATCAAGCCTTTTTGAAGGAGGAGCCATATCTGATAAGGTGGGTGAACCAAGCGGTTGATTTGATTCATTTTCTTTATCAGTATGATCATAGTGAGTTTTTGGAATGTTTGGATTGAAATCCATACCTTTTAAAGAAGATGTAGAAAATCTAGTGGATTGAAAAGAATTATTCTTAGATCTACTATCAAATCTATAAGAATAAGATTTTTGAAAAGTGTTTGAAGATGATAGTTTATCAAAAATAACTTTGACATGTCCATTAGGGAATGAAATAATTTGATCTAGAACTTTTCAAGTAGGACCAGGAATTGAATTTTGTGCATTTTTAAAATCTCATTCAAGTCCTCTAGATTGAAGATTCCAAGGTATTCACTTGAGAATCATAATGTTTGAATGCAAATGATTGACTTCAACCAAAAGACTTTCATCTCTGGGTGAAGATCGAAGAGCACAAATATTGAGTTGAGTGTTCATTAGCTTGTAATATATTCGATATATTAAAGCAAAAGCTTTTGAACGATCATCAAGATCAAAATTCTTAGTTTGAATATGAAAATTTAGAGCATTAAGAATAGCTCCATTATGAAGGCTAATTGAAAATTTTGAATAGCAATTTGAAAATATAGGAATCCCTTGAAATTAGACTCGAGCATAGAAAGTAATGAATGTTCAAATCTTAAAAGTTTTTTATCTCTCAAGGTTAAAAGAACAAGAATGTCTAGAAATAGTCTAAACAATGGTTTGACTGCAATTTGAACAAAACCAACATGAAGATATTTGAATTTTTTTCAATGAGCTTGAATAGCTTATTATGAAAATAAATTTATTGAAACAGTTTGATTTTGAATAGCAATAGTTTGTTCAAAAGTTTTGATAACACAATCTTGAGTAAAATCAAATTTTTTTATTTCATAAATAGAACTCTTGTCTACCTTTAGAATAGTCTAGTTTTGAAGTTTTTGTTCAATTTGAACAATTTGAAGTTTATGAAAATTGAATGAATCTATTGATGCAAATGAAGCATGATCTTGATCAATTTCTTCTTCAACTTGAAAAGTGTCTGAAAATTCTTTAGTTCTAGAATGTATAGACATTTTGAATATCGTCAAATAACAACAAATTCTTAGGCATCTTTTGAGTATTCATCAGAAAAATTGCTATTTAAAATTCATTCATTTTGGGTTGGAGGATCGATTTTGCTCCGATAACTCAGTCATTTGGATTTCTGGACCGTCTGGAAGGACATAAATTTCTATTTTTAATTTCTTCGAATTGATTGTAAGTAAATCTTGTGAAATTTAATAATAATCATGTTAAGAAACAAGAATCACATATTTAAATTCATAATTCAAGAGCTACCTGCAAAAGACATCTTGAATGCAACTATTAGCATCTAGATCTTTATCTCATTGCTACTCATAAAAGTATTAGCCGTTAATGGGCAAGCCAATAAAACATATGGAGAGGAGACCTAACCTCTTACATAGAAACTTATTGAGTCGTCCCATTAACGACTCCAACCCTAATTAGAGGTTAGATATTTTTGGCCCACATACTTAAATTACCACATTATATAGGATATAACCTTACATAACTAAAGTTTAAAATGACTCAAGTGATCACTCGACATATTGGGCTTAACCATAGTATCATTAGAAACTATACATCGAAGTCGTTTTATAAAACATAAAATTTGCAATCAAGTGGAAAGCCCATATTCCGAAATTTTTTCTAACATTCTCCCACTTGGGCGAACATTTAATTGCTATTAAATAATAAAGCAAAACTTTTGACTCTCGGGTTAGACTATATAGGTGGCCTCACATATATAGCTCCAATGATACCACCCCAGAGAACATGATCCGGTCCAACAAGAATGTCAATATTGAACATGGAAGTCGTTACACCTTTTAAACGGTGAAAGACCACTTCACAGTTATAAATTCTAACATCCTTATCGACATGGATTCTCATCTTCCAACCAATATGGTAGTATGTAGTATGAATTTAGCATCAAATGTGTTAAAAAAACTATGCTAATTCATATCGATCTTCATAATGATTCAAATCAACATGAAGCCACATTTCTCTAAAAGAGACTCATCTCATATCTTTATCAGTTATACCTCAATATCATATATATATCATAATAAAAAACATAAGCCAAATGCATACTCAAAATAATTTATGGATATACTGATAAATGGAAGAGAATGTACCCAAAAAACATATAAGCTGCCTACATATCCCATTAAGGGATCAAGCAAAATATAGTTCTCTTACACAAGTAACTCCTACTAACCAAAAATATCAAAGGTTTCCACAATACCCATTTTAGTAACACGTGTCTTAAAAACTTTCGGAGCAAGTCCTTTAGTCAAGGGATCTGCAATCATCACCTCTGCATTGATATGCTCCATTTTCGTTTGCCTTTCCTTAAATCTATCTCTAACCACCAAAGACTTTATGTCAATGTGCTTTGATCCACCAGAATTTTTATTATTACTTGAAAAGAACACCGCTGCGCTATTATCACAGTAGATAGAGATTGACTTCGAGATAGAATCAAAAACTTTCAACCCATAAATAAATTTCTTAACCAAACTGCTTGGACCGTAACTCCATAACATGCTACAAATTTAGCCTGCATAGTAGAAGACACCACTAGAGTTTGCTTAACACTTTTTTCACGAGATAGCACCTCTAGTCAACATGAAAATATAACCTAGGTTGATTTCAAATAATCTTGACATCCAGCAAAATCAGAATTTGAGTAGCTTACCACCTCAAGGTGATTTGAACGCTAGAAAGTAAGCATATAGCCTTCAGTTTTCTTCAAGTATCTCATAACTTTCTTAACCATTTTCCAATGATCTTGCCTTGGATTCAACTAAAACTTACTGAGGACACTGACTGCTTAGGTTATATCTAATCTCGTGCAAACTTGGATATACATCAAGCTCCCTACAACACTAGTATATGGTATCATTTTCATAGTTTCACTTTCCAGCTCATTCCTTGGACATTGACTTATCCCTTTTTTTTTATATAATTGGTACATCACCAAGTGCACAGTTTTACATATTAAACCTTTCTAGAACACATCGTATATAAACCTTCCGAGAAAGTCCCTACAAGTCACGATTTCTATCATGTTTTATTTCAATGCCAAGCACATAAGAAGCTTCTTTAAGATCTTTCATCTCAAAATTAGTAGACAACATTTTCTTTGTCTCATAAAGTAACCCCAAGTCACTGGTAGTAATCAAAATGTCATCAACATACAGGACAAGAAAAATAAAATTTCTCCAACTTGTCTTGAGATAAATGCACCGATCAACTTATTTTCAGCAAAACCAAGAGAAGTCGCAACCTTGTCAAACTTCAAATACTATTGTCGAGATGCTTGCTTGAGGCCATATAAGGATTTATTCAATTTACATACCAAGTTTTCTTTCCCCTTCACAACAAAATCTTCAGATTGTCTCATGTAAACCTTTTTAGACAGATCTCCATTCAAGAAGTTTGTCTTAAGATCCATTTGATGAAGCTCCAAGTTATAATGTGCCACAAGTGCCATAATAATTTAAAAAGAATCTTTGAATGAAATAGGTGAAAATGTTTCATTATAATCAATACCCTCTCGTTGAGTGAACCCTTTTGTAACATGTCTTGCCTTCTTTCGTTCAACATTCCCTTTTGTGTCCAATTTGCTTTTGAAGATCTACTTGTTATCTATGGCTTTAGAATCTGGAAGAAGCCCAACAAGTTCCCAAAGTCTATTCTATTTCATAGAATTCATTTTATCTTTCATAGCATTTATCCATTTATTTGACTAAGAACTTGTCAATGCTTGATTAAAAGTAACATGATCAACAATATTCCTAATATTAAAATCACTCTCCAATAATTAGGTAATGTAATAATTATACACTGTAGACCTCATTTTCCTTTGCAATCTTCTGACTTATGGCTCAGAAACTGACTCAATCGTTGTTGGAAGAAAAACCAAAAGTTCCTTTTGGTATACAGGTTCTTCATTAATAATTTCAACTGGTTGATATATAACTCTTTCCTATATAACAAGAACTAGAACAACAACTTGATCCGGTTCAACAAAAAGTTCATTCATTATAGAACTCCTACTATCACCAAAATCATTCTCCAAAAATTTAGTAGTAATTGACTCAACAATTATGGTGCCACGATTGAGACAATAGAACTTATATCCTTTTGGTTGTCTAGGTACCCAATAAAGTAACAGGATTTGATTTTGGGTCTAATTAGAGGATTATAAATCCTAACCTCAGCTAGACATCCCCAAACTCTGAAATGAACCAAACTTGGCTTACGCCCTATTCATAATTCAAAAGGTGTCTTTGCAACAACTTTACTTGGAACTTTGTTCAAAATGTACATAGCAGTTTTCAAAGTTTCATCCCATAGATATTTTGGCAAATTTGATCTACTCATCGTGCTCATAACCATATCCTTTAGAGTTCGATTACGTCTTTCAGAAACACAATTCTGCTCGGGGTGTCCCGGCATAGTGTATTAAGGCACTATCCCATACTCTTGTAAAAACTTTGCAAAATTACTCATGTTTTGACCAGACTCGTCGTACTTCCCACATTATTTCTCTACTTCTATTTTGAAGATCTTACAACTTTGATATTATTCCCACATTATTTCTCTACTTCTATTATGAAGATCTTACAACTTTGATATTTTTCCCACATTATTTATCTACTTCTATTTAGAAAATCTTGAATTTATCAAGAGCAAGAGATTTATCATCAATAAGGTAAATATATTCATATTGCCAAAAATCATCAATGAAAGTTATAAGTATTTATTCTCACATATGGTGAAAGGTAAAGATAAACTAATATCGGTATGTATCATGTCCAAAATACCATCGCTCCTAGTAGAACCTTTCCTTGTGGACTTAGTCAGCTTTTCTCTTTTACAATCCACACAAGTGTCAAATCAGGGAAGTGTCCATCATATTTTTTGAAATGTGACCCAATTGCTTATGCCACAGCATAGAGGATGATTTACGGATTAGAGACTTTTTCTTTGACACATTGGTAACACAACAGATTTTACCAAAAAAGCCAAAGACAATTTGTATAAACCATCACATAAAAGGCTATTTCCAATCAAACGAGAATCATAAAACAATTTAACTATTCAATTGCCAAAATTAAAGGAAAAATCAGAAGCATCAAGTTTCGATATAGAAATTAAATTTCCTCTCATTGTCGGTACAAAAACTGTA
>CAIGRP010095238.1:0-15217 GCA_903798385.1 Fraxinus cuspidata | reverse complement strand
AAATTAGATTAAGTTCCAAAGTATAGTTCTCGTGGGAACGATAATCCGAACTCAAAGGTCCATTATATTACTTGTTACGATATCATACACTTGCGATATAAAAAAAGGCAACATGAGTAGAACCCACATGGGGTTCACATTACACTGCGATGTGTTAAGTAGCACTCCTAGACAGTTGAGATATGACAAAATGTGTCAATCATTTTCTTCGCTTACGAACATGACTGCAGATGATGACGATCAAACCCGAGCTACAATGGAGTGGATAGAATGCAAATAATGAATAATAACAAGTTGCGGAAGTAATGATATGTCCCAGTAGATTGTCTAGATAGCTTCGGAGAGTGGAGCATCATAGCATACTGGCAAGGAAAGCATACAAGATCCAACATGCTGCAAGAGAAAAGGCGAGTGCCTAAGAAACTTCGAAAAAAAGACCTTTGGAATCGAGTTCCAGTAAGGCAAATGTATGTGTCAAAATTATTTTGTATATTATGAAAGTGCGTAAGAGTAATAATGATTTGTAACTTGTAGATTATGCAGGAAAATACTAGTTCGGGGGCCAAGGGAAGAAGACTGGGAGCACGCCTATGTCAACTAGGAAACGGTGCTTTTATCGTTCAGGCAAACCATCAAGCACAATACTACATGCCTTCACCGATCTCATATTCGTAACTCTCACTGCTTTGTACAATGAAGTTGTTCAATATATTTGATAGCCACATTTTTACTTACATTTTTAGTTGATATAGGGTGATGGCAACAATCATGTGCTCACACAACACTTACGGTAACCCAATTTCATCCCTCCATCTTCAAAAAGTGTTACACTAATGGTCAAGGTAATGACTTGGTTACACATACGTAATTTAGATTCCTCAATTTCTCTAGTTCGTGTATTAACTTTTATATTTTACAGTAGGAAATGCAATATCGTACTATTATCCGAATGTACCTAACCAACATAGCGCAAGATTGTAACACTAGATGAAGACAATTACTTGACTAATATGTAGTGACTATATATGTTATGTCCCAGCATATTGTTTTAGCCGTAATCATGTAAAATAAGTGTTGGTAACAACAATGGCTTGTACTTTATTTGTTACCTAACATGTAAGACATATGAGAAATATTTTGATGTGTTTATTTTGTTGCCTAATGGCTTGTGTCATAGTTAAGAAAATGCATATACAGTTCACCCTTTGCTAGACAAACATCACAAAAAGGAACACCAAATGAATGGTTCCTTTGATTTGCTTAAGATTGTCACATTCAACAGGCAGTGTACTAATATAAACACCAGCAACATTACATTACAATGACTTGTTCAATTTAGAAACTCAAAGAACAGAACGTGTATTACACATCAACTGAGGTAGCGATTCAAATGGCAAAAACCGTCATCGTTACCATAAACAACCATACGTTTAAATCCATCCTAATAAAAATTTAAATATTAATCAAGTCGGCCCCTTCCATTTCTTATCCACTTCCACACTTCCATTGCCTTTGCGTATTTCACATTCACATAAATTTCAATGTCTTGCTCTTCAATTACCCGACACAGAGATTGGAACGTGCGAGTTATTTGTTGAACTTCTTCAAGTGCTGCAGAATTATTTGAGTTAACAATAACGGTATTTGATTCGCCGCTTGATTCTCCTTGTTTGACCCATTCCCAGTAACTACAATTAGCATTGCATCAGTTGAACAATTTTCCTTTGTTCTTCATCTCCTTTTCAACCTCGAAGCACTTCATGAAGCCATGTTTACATCAAGGGCATCGCCGTTTGTTCGGACAATCCGCAAAGAAGTGCCCTTTCTCTCTACAGCTGTGATAGAGTCCGGAATTCTTTCCTGTCATTTTAACACACAAACGACCAACATGTTACTAATCAATACACATCGATCGCAAAACATTGTAAAATAATAAAAAAAATTGTAGAACTGATAATGAAATTTGAAACTAATAATGAGCATATAAAAATTCGAAAACTGATAAATTTGAACCAATAATGAAATTTGGTTTTTATTGTTGTTAATCGACCACAATAAAATAAAAGGTTTATTCAAACCAAAAATATCATACTTGCATACCATGTGTAGGAGATTCCGCTGGAGGCGATGGCGTCGGAGATGAACAACCTTGTTGCATACGGAGGAGTTTTTTTTTCCCTTCGGCTTCAACAAAACAAACAAGCAGGCGTTTCACTGGAAGTGGAAATCTCGAACGTAGAGACGATTGATAATTTGATCACAATTGTTTCAAAATCTGGAATTTAGTTATTGTGGAAAGGAGTTTCTATTGCCTTCGAGGGTTATCAAATTTGAGATTTTCCAATTAAGTGAAAGTAATATGGAGTATTTGATTTTGGGGATTCTTTTTTGTTGGGCTGGGTCAAATTCATTACCAACATTTTCTTTCTTTTCTTTTCTTTTTCCCAGTTGGCACGTTACCGTGTCAACAACCGGGTAATCCGAAATGTACACGTAGCACGGTCGAATAAAAAATAAAGGTTTTTTTTTTTTCTTGGAAAATGGAAAGGGTAAAGGAAAAGGAAAAGGAAAAGGAAAAGGAAAATGAAGGAATTATTGGCCGTACGCTAAAACCCCAACAAAACCCTACATTCGTCATCGGCGCACAAAATCTATACTCACTGTCTCACTTGCATCGATTCGTCTGCAATGTCAGGTGTCGCCGCTAGGTCGTGCCTTCGTTCCGCAACCACATCCACCCGAAGCGCCGCTGCCAGGTTCTCAGCTGGAGCCAAGCCCAAGGCCGCTAGCTCTCCCTTTCGCACATCATCTCAAAGCCCCATCACCGCTCGTATTTTCAGGTTATACAGACAGAATTCATTACATGTTTCAATGTGAATTACGTTTTTATCATTCATTTATTTATACATATACGTATGTGTACTAGGTCACCAGTGGAGTTGAGAAGTGTTATCGCAGTGTCGATGCTACCGTACCACACTGCAACTGCCTCTGCATTGCTCACTTCCATGCTATCTGTTGCTCCTCGCAGCCACGCTTGGACTCTCGAAGGTATATTAAGTCTTAAAATATACGTATATGAAATTGTTTGTATCCACGTCTTTCTTATCTTAAGTTAAATTTGCGTTCAATATTTGCATCTGATTTGTACAAAGTGGACAATCGGTATGATTTGTTGTGGATTTTGTTATCTACAACCTTATGTTCGGTTTTCTTTTATTCTTGAGCGACAATAGGTTTGAATAGTTGGGATGTGAAAAGCATTTGAGTGAGGCGGCTGATATTTAGGAATATAATTTGTGCTTCTTACTAGTTTCGGGGTTTTAGATTGGTCTTGTGTGATCTTCAAGGAAAAAGGAAAGGAGACATAGTTGGCACACGCCAGTTATAGAGTATTGCATAACTAATTTGGAAAAATGTTTCAAATGGCTTTTGTAGAAAAAAGTTGGCATCAATCTGCTTCTTCAACATTGCTTCTCCAAAACCTACTTCGCATTCTCTCAAATTTTGTGTTATCTTATTTCGGTCTTCACATCCCTCTCAAAGTAAAAGAGGTGTATTTTTTTCTCATCTTGTAGGGCAAGAGAGGACTAGATGAAGATCATAAAAGGAGGTGAAGTCATCATTTTTTTATCTGATGGAGATAATGAAGCACTTTATGTCTATCTTTTCCAAGATTAAGGAGGGTTGAAACCTCCATTTTAAAATAAATCTGCTAATAAACTTCATTGATCTGAGTTTAGAAGCTATATGGTTGAACATTGTTGTTTTGAGTTTGCTGAATCTAGAAAGTAACTTTTGTTCATGATCCAGGACAACAGCACAGGTTTTAGGATTAAGGTTTATACGATTTGTAGCCAAGATTTGAGAAAATACTGGTTTATTAGTGGTCTAAAGGTCTATGGTTATGGGAAAGACAAGGGGTCCGGTGAGTTTGGGTATTTCCAGACATATATGTTCTACAGAACTTCTATGTATGTGTAATTAAATAGTAAAGTGTATTTATCCAGTTTCAAGGGTTTAAAACTACTTGATTTGAGATGAATTTGGACTCCTTTTGTGTAGATTCCATGGAGCTCCTGCCCTTTTAAAACAACCACTGTCAAATTGGAAGAAATTATTTTAATGTCTAGCTCATTACGCAACCTACAAATCCTGGAAAACAAAAATTGTAAATGTTACATTATGAGATTAAGAAAGACTGATTGCTAAGTGAAAGCTCAATGTTAATCCATCTTCATGTAAGGTTATTTTAAGCTAAAACTTGGGGTATTGAAACATCTTAATCGATAAAACTTGTGGTAAATTCGGTATTAGTTTCCACACGTTTAATGGACAAAAACTGGTTTCTAAATAATTTTTCTTATTCAAAATCGCGATCAATGGATTATTACTCGATTGCTGATTGGAATTCAAAATGTCAAAAAATCATATTTGTGCATCCGCTGGAAACATAAAGATGCAATCTACAACACTGAATACAAATGTGCCCCCGTAGAGTCGTTTTTTGGGTAGAGTAAGTGAGTGAGTGAGTGGCATACCAGAGGGAATAGTATTGAGAGCCAGATGTTTTACATGCTTCAATATCATCATTTATGATGGTCTTTTCTATAAATTGTTCATATTAGTTGTTTAGTCATTTTGACATCATACATTTTGTCTAGAGCATATCTATATGAATTTTGAAATTTGGACGGAGATTCTAAAGAATGCTAGCTGTTGCTTCATCGTGAATCATGCAGCTATTTTTATTTTTAAAATTTAGAAATAATTCGTATCACAACTGGATCATATTATCTCGGTAACTTGGTCAACCTTTTTGAATTTTTCAAATATAACTATTTAGCTACATTACTAGTTTAATCATATAAAAATCATGCTAATTTGTGGTATTCACTCAGATTGCAATGATGATGTATGATGACTGTTGGATGGTTCCAGCGAAGTTTTATTTACATGGGCTCTAGGTGAATGCCGGATAAGTAGAGTCTTGAATTAACTCCAGAGAAGATACTATCAATTTATCTCTGTTGTCCTTGTCTTTTAATAAGAATGTTAAAGTTATGATGAACAAAGGTAGTTGAGTTTCACAATAAAAATGATGTTTAATGTTCGCAGTTAATAACAACTTTATTAAATGTTTGAGCTCCTTGAGGAGCCAATAGTGGATAAGTTACTTGCAGTTGCAAAGTAATTTTTTGAAAAGTTGAGATTCCTTTGTGTGTTAGCCATATATTCATGCAATGTAATTCTTTTTGTCACTGAAGCTGCATCTTAGGGTACTTTTTAGAACTTTTGCAGCTGCTGTCGTTACCGACTTTCTTTTGATGACCTTTTGACTCCAGCTTTTCTTTGTTTAGGGTTGTGATTACTGCTCATTGGCTGACTTTCGGATTGAAGATTTCCAAATTGTCTCCTTTTTCCTTTAGCTGATTTTTTTGGGTATTTTATTTTATAAGAGATCGTAACTTGGACTTGGGAATCATAAAGATGTTTGTTTGCTTCTTGCATGACTTTTAGCCGTTGGCTAAACTAGTGACTAATTTCAGCTACTCTCCTTTAAGAAATTTTTTTCCTTGTATTGTAGATGGATGATTGTTAGAATGTGTTGAGATGCGGTGCATTTCGTCATAGTTCCATGGATGTCAGTGGACATGTAATACTACTGCCAGAGACTTTATTCTGCTTTATTGCAATTAAGTTCAATTGTTAAGCGATGTTTGGATAACAATCTTATAGTAGGATTCACAGGAATACACCACGTGATACCCTGTTTTTGATTGACTGAGGTTCTTTTCTTGTATAGCTATTCAAGTGGTTATGTCTTGAACTTTGGTTTATGTGGACTAGGTAGGCTTTTATAACTGCACAATTTTTCGAGGCGTCATGCAAAATCATGTTGGTTTTATAAGTGGTGTTCAGTTCTATAGTCTGGATTCAGTCATGGTTTGAGGCTATTGGCATTTATTATGGAAGATGTTGCAAAGAGACAAGTCTAGAATCTTGATCAGTTTTCTGTGTGTGTGAAGTATGCTTAGCAATTCTTGTATAATTTGATCACTGCTGTGGCTTTGTTAGGATAATTTTGTTCTCATATGAATGGTTTTATTTGAAAGATTTTTCTTTTATCATGCCACAGTTTGAGGTGGTGTTGTGATTTACCACTTCAGGCGTTCGTTCTTTGAAATATCTTGACAAGGTTATACCTGCTTATCATCCTCCGAACGTAAATTAGGTGTAGATGTGGAAACATAATTTATTTTACAAGTCTCGCTTGGTTTCCGTGTCTTTCCCGTGGTATGTCCTCTAGCCAACACATTTACACCCTAAGACTTGGTTTCTCAATCTTACATAGCATGTCCTCTAATAGGCATGGCAATGGGGCCGAGTTGAACATGCTCCACAGCCTATTGTCGATGAGCTCAACCTTTCCAACGGCCAAGCCGAGCTCCCTCAAGGACCAAGCTTGCTTTTTTTTTAAAAAAAAAAAAACCCTGCCTCGTTGTTTTGCGATTTGAGCTGAATATTAATTTTCGAGTATATGAAATGATAATTGTGTACAAACAACTTGTTATCTGAATATTAATAAGATAATAACGAAGTATGAATAAAATTGAAATTTAATATTATTTACTTGATTACCTGTAATTTTTAATTATGGAGGTGTATTCATTTTAGAATTTTAAAGACTTTTAAGGATTAAAAAGTTTAGGTGTATTGAATTGATATTTTTAAAAACTCTTTAAAAGTTTATGAGTATTCAATTAGGACTTTTATAGCCTCTTGAAAAGTATGTAAAGTCTTGGAGTATTCAATTGAAATTTTTTAGAAGTTTCTATAATTTATGAGGTATTCAAATAAACAATAACTTTTAAAAAATTCTCCACTTTACTGAATTTTTGGGGAATTTTTGGTGAAAAATTTAAATAGTAAATCTCAAAGAAAATTTCTCATGTACTTTGAGATTTGTGAAGATTTCACCCAAAAAAAAGAATGTCTTTCTTTCAATTCTATGATTTTTTCATGTCTTTTCAATTCATTTGATGTAATCAGTTTATGATTATATATATATATATATATATATAATTATAATTATTTTTGAATTGATATTATATGTAATTATTTCATAACGTAGAGTTTCATGTAATTGATCTTTTCTTTCTTTCTTTTTTTTTGGTTAAGAACAATTTGTATTATAAGAATTTATGTTAATTTTGTGAAAATTCTTTGGTTATGGTCTTAGAAATTGATGTAAAAGTTTTTTTTTTTTTTAAACTTGCGCCAAAATTGAATGACTGGGCTTTACTAGTGACTTTATCCAAAAAAAATTGTGAGTATCATGATTCTCGAAAATATTAATTAGGTAATAAGAAAGGTTATAATTTTCTAGTTATCTAATGAATTTGTAAAATAAAAGTCTTTAAAAATCTTTAATTAAAGTGTACAGACATCATATAAGACTTATTAATTTTTAACAAATTCATAGAAGTCATTTAAAAGTCTATAAAATTTACAAAAGTCACCCACTTAAGTCTAAAATTCTATGAAAGTCTCAATTAAATAAACCTCGTTATTATATTTGATGATGAGCGTCTTGTCAATTTTTTTATAAACATTAAACTTTCCAAATTGCCTCCTTTGAGTCGGTTTCTGAAATCGGATAGAACTTGACAACTTGCGCTAAAGGTAGACTTTAATATTATAGTGCTAATCGAAGGTGTAAGTACATCACGTGTAATCTCGGAAATAAGAGAATATATGCATTCACTACGTTTACAAAAATCAAGTAAATCAAATGTCATTGCATCAACTGGATCTACGGTCCAAGCATTCGATAATTAGAATAACTATTTAATTCTGTAGGGATTCCAAATGGACTTGCGTTCTATGTTATTTAATTATATGTAGGAGACATACTAGAAGAACCCGCATCAAATCTTTTACTCCTAAATTCTATAAATAAATTCAATATTTCCTCATCATATTCTTGAAGAGTAGCATTGGGGTGCGGAGGGTGTCTGACTAATATTTGCACTCATTCGTTGTGCATATAATTCGTACATTGTAGTTAATGTGTTTTCTAAATTAGAATAAGTGATATGAGCATCAAAATTTAAAGTATTTATCGTATTTCTATTAACATGTTTAGTACATTTCAATTTGTGCTTGAGGTTCGTTACGCATGCCAGAGGAAATAACATAGGTAGGTCTTCTTTATATTTTCTAAACTTTAGTTCCATAGAAAAGAATATTTCAGTAAAATCCCTCGTATGTGGAAGAAGTCTATGCAGTGAAGTGATAGATAGATTCAAAATCAATGTCTTTGATGGATCCATGTGGAAAAGAGTCGACCATGGTGTGAAGGAAAATGTACATGTAGCATGGTTGAACGATAGAACACCATCATATTTTTGTAAAATCATGTATCATTTCATTCTTGTGCCTAACGAAATACTCAATGAAATTGGAACAAAGAGTATTTTCTAATTATTCCAATATAATTCGGATGAAGATATTCTTTTACGAACTTAGTGAAAAATAGGTTATCCACAATGCTTGGCAACAATTCAACACCGTTAATGAATTTTGACATTCCTTCACGACAATTTTCTTCCGAATAGATTAATGTGCTTAATGTAGAAGAATTATTACCGAGAGAAAGAGTATCAAATTGAAGTTGTTTGTGTTTGTGTTTGGCAAACAAGTCTATGTTTGGTTGAACACTTCATGTAGCGACAATTGAGGTGGGTAGTTTCAATTCCCTTTTGCCATGCCAATCTTGTTTGGCATTATTTACAAAATTGTTTTACATTCTTGGAGTCCATCGATTGTACGACAAATTGAAATTAATTTAAAGCGTTTTCAACACTTCGGCAATTTCTTTTAGACTTTCCCCTCCCTCTTGTATGGGGTATTTTGAGTTCTTGTTCCACTTCTTCATCAATATCATTCAAATCAATTAGATTACTACTCCCATGAACATCATCAACGTCTAAATCATCGGGAATTTGGATGTCATTGAGATCGAAAAATTCATTATGGAATTGAGATTGTGGCGTTAGATATGAGTTGTCACCGAATGAGCCCTCA
Organism: Fraxinus cuspidata; assembly: GCA_903798385.1. Classification (NCBI taxonomy): domain Eukaryota; kingdom Viridiplantae; phylum Streptophyta; class Magnoliopsida; order Lamiales; family Oleaceae; genus Fraxinus; species Fraxinus cuspidata. Next base: position 6,127 of record CAIGRP010095238.1, on the reverse strand, counting down.
ATATAAGAATTGTGATCCATTTATAAAATTGGAATGTATAAAAATTATAAAATTGAGATAAAGTGAGAAAACGTGAAAAATGAGAAATGTAGTAGATGAATTCAATAGATTGATGATTGAATAATGTAATACCTAGTGAGGAATTGAATTGAGATTTGAGAGTGAATAATTAGATTGTGAAATGTAGAAGATAGGTCGTAGAAGATTTATGTTATTAAAATGAAGAGTATTTATAAAGTACGAAAAATATATTCAGTGACAATTCAAAGTTTTGTGTGTAAAAGCTTTAAGATATTAAACACACAGAAATTTATTTATGTATATTTGCGTTTAAGCTACATCTGGTCAAATGCTTCATGTGTAGCCCAACACAAGGGAACTCGTTACCGATAAAACTTCGATGTAGCCCGATCTGATGTTTCATTCTTCTCAAATTATCAGTGCTCGTCTTTCACAATGCAAAAACAAATGGTCCGCTTAAAATTTGATTGCACGCACACAATTGTTTTCCATCTAAAAATGTTACGACCTCACAACTTACTGAGTTAAATACACGAGCCCCCACCCCACAGGAAAAAAAAAAAAAAAAATAAAAAAAAAAGATAAAAGATAAAAAAGCAAACAAAATGGAAAAACATAAATACAAATGAGAGTTTTGGCAAAACATATAATACACAAAGGGAAAACCACAAAATCAAAGCCTACACGAACCATAAGCAGTGTCAAATTTTGGATCCAATCTCATAAGCAAAAGCAAACAAAAATCTGGACAAATACTCATAGATTACAGGCAACACACAGATCACCAATCTTGAACTAATCTCATGTTTTTCATCTTTCTACGTTTGAAAGACACTGCAGAAAACCAAATCCAGGGACAATCTTTTTTATATACCAACTGATCTATTTCTATTACATAAGCATGAATTAGCCAAATGGAAATTCCCAATAGTTACAAAGTAAATAGTACATCTGCATAAGCAATTTCAAGATTTTTCAACAACATTCACCAACTCGTACTCAATCAGGGATAGGTTGTTATCTTCTTTGACTCCAAATGTAGCAGGCTCGAAAACTTCAACACGGCCCCATTTATCAACAGCTAGCCTCATAGAGCCTTTGAACATATCAATTTTTGCATTCCGAAGCACCACGGAGTTACCTGGCTGCATCATGTCAACTGCATGGAAATGGATGGTACTCATCACTGACTAAATATGGCTATGAACTTGCAAGATCATTCATTTTGGATTTATATGCGCTCAAATAAGCCGGAAGGTAATAAGATTACAACAAATAGCTTGTAAAAACAACACAAGCACAAATATCATAGGTAAACTGAAACTCTAAAAGAGTTCTATAATCACATTTGTGACAGAGACTTCACAGTCACAATGCAATACAAGATACAACTAAAAATGCAAGTTAATAATAAGATCAACAACAAATTTTGTCCTACTGCAATAACTTTAGGTTCAACAACATGGGTCCTTTCTCACATTCCACCCATTTCAAAGATACTCCCCATTGAAGTTTAAAAAGACAAAATATTTTGCGAATTGGAGTTTCTTGAGTTATTAATAAGATCAAGTTTGGCGTACTGCTCCCTTTTCTCATTTATTTTATTATGAATATATCATTTTTGTGAATTGGAGTTTCTTGAGTTCCATGCAAGACACACCACCGTCGTCTAAAATGTTAATTTTTAATTTATCCTCCATCGGTGGTGTCGATCAAAATTTGTCATTTTATCCCATCTAGCGCGGCCATACATCCAACTTATCATACTATTATGTACATCTTATGGACATTTTATTCTCTAATGCCATAATCCTTTTTAACTTAATAGGGATCTCTCAATCACTATATCACTTCATTTTGTACAACCCTCTTCAGTCTTTATTAATATAAACTGCATCAGTAATTATATACACACTCGTGATTTCCTCTTCTATATAGTAACTCTTTTTCTCATACACTGATCGCAACACTTTCAAAGAAACTGCATCATATTTTTTCCTAAGTCAATTAGCAAACGTATCCAACGTGTCTCAAAACACAAAAACTGAAAGAAAACACGAAATTTTTGACAGAGGACAAGTGCGGACCTTGTTCATTACGCGCGGTGAAGAGGATAGTGCCGGTTTCGTCACCGACGAGGCACTCAGAGATTCGGGTGTTGTGATTTTGGGACCTACGGAACATTGGATTGCGGGGTTTCCTGCTGAGGACAGGATTGGAGCTTACTACTTTGACTACAAGTGTGTGTCCATTTGTACCGGGCTTCAGAGATTCAATCTTCACAAACACCGGCTTTCGAAGCTCTTTCTTCGCGGTGGCGTTGCCAGATTGATGAGCTGCTGTTGGAGGAGCTTTGGTTGCCATCGACTTGGGGAAAAGGGTTTAATTTAATTTAATTGGGGTTTTTTGTTTGAGAAAATGCATTTGTACAGAAAAATTCCAACAGAATTTAAACAGAAAATTCACATGGGTGTGGGCCCCACCTGCTGACCTGCTGTGTGTTGAATTTCTGTCATCTGTACCCACAGCAGAATTGTGTTTGTTTTCCTCCGGAGGTAAACATTATTTTTCTCATTCTCATTCATTTACTTATTTTCAACCATACATTTTTTAATAAAATAATATTTTACATCACATCAATAAATTTTTCTTCTTATGCATTCTTGATTTCATAATGTGTACCAAACATGTCCTTAACCCTATTTTCTTGGAAGTAGTAGAAAATTAGGGTCTTCCCTGTGACGACGTCGTATTATTTCATCTCTCTTTCCTCATTTTCTTGAAGAAAGAAATACTTCTTTCAGTAGAAAGGTGTATTTTTTTTTAAAAAAAAAACTCTATTTCCTTCTAATTCCACTTTAATTGAAAGCCATATTATTCTCATTATCAATATTTGGTAGATGAAAAATGAGTTTTATTCCTAACAGTTGATAATAATTGTTTATGAAGGTTGATGATTGTAAATGAGTTGAAGTAAACATCATCTAGTTCCTATTTGGTGTGGATTAAAATCAAATTCTTAATATGTTCGTATAAAAGTTAATAAAATATGTAGTTAAAAAATTGTAACTCTCATGAATACGTGGTTAAAATTAATTAAAATTTTAACTCTCATGAGTTTTATTCCTAACGGTTGATAATAATTGTTTATGAAGGTTGATGATTGTAAATGAGTTGAAGTAAACATCATCTAGTCCCTATTTGGTGTGGATTAAAATCAACTTAATATATTCGTATAAAAGTTAATAAAATATGTAGTTAAAAAATTGTAACTCTCATGAATACGTGGTTAAAATTAATTAAATTTTTTAACTCACTTTTAACCTAGATCAAACATGAGCCTAGCATCCATCATAATCGGACTAGATGTGGACCTTATAAAGCCATAAGAAAGAAAAGAAAATGCGCTCAACAAGGGGGTCTAGAGCATCACCCATGTTTCGGTGAATTTCTTTAAAAATAAAAAGAAATTTATAAAACATATCTTGCATTTAGGGTGTATTTACAATTTATCTATCATATTTTATAAATTTACATTTTGCATATGTGTTTTAGTTATTATTAGCCACAAAATATACAGAATATCGTCCTCCTCCACTCCCATTGAGTATATTTAACTAATTAAATTTCATATCTGTACGTGAATCAGCTTTAATTAAACGAAACACTAATTCTAAAAATTCATATTATGATCGTAATAATTAGTATATGTATCTTTACATGTTATACTAATTTATTGGATTTTACTATATGATCTAAATTTAAAACTCACATCTCGATTCGTAAGAGACCCACATAATTATCAAATTAATGATCAAGTAATTCAATGCATTAAACTCATAGGAAAACCAACACATATAAGAAAAAATCATAGAAATCTTAAATAGAAAATAAATGATTACAAGTCGACTACATGATTTTCCCTAATATGAAAATTAGTTACTATACTATAAAAATAAAAACACACAAAAGTGGCAAAAATTGACGAAACGTGAAACTTGTCGTGTCTGCCTTCTCCTTTATTTTCTTTTCTTTTCTGTTCTCTCTCTCTCTATCTCCCCTCTTTTCTCTATGCGTTTTCTTTTTCTTTCTTTTTCCTTTTTGGTGCCTTTCTCTTTTTTTTTACTACTTTTCCCATTCCAACTTTTCTGTCTCTCTCCTCTTTCTTTCTCTTTTCTTCTTCCTTTTTTTCTCCTCTTTTTCCTTTTGCTTTAGCCATCGCCTTCTTTTTTTTCTTTTCCTGTCCCTTTTTTTTCTTACTACTGGCAGCTTCTCCTTCCTCCTGTTTCTATATATATATATTTCAACCATATTAAGGATTAATTAAAATTTCCAATAAAAGTCCATTGATACTCATTTAACTCCAACTCATTTAATGTATTATTTATCTCCAAGCTTTCATCTTTGGATTTTGTCATTTTTCGCTACTTTTGCATTCTTTTCTCCAATTTTTCATTAAACATAAAGTCTTACCTACGAAATATAACATAACATAAATTAGATGGAATTTTATCCAAAATACAATAAAATATCATGATTTAGGATCTCGAATAAGTGTAGAAAATACACTTATTACACCCCCAAACTTGAATATTTGTATGTCCTCAAACAAAACTAAAACTTAACAAACTCACAAACACGCAATGCTAATTACCTAATTGATGGCCAATCAATCAAGCAAAACAACAGGATTTATCTAGTTAACCTAGCTTTTTATCTTTGAATTGAATTCGTAATATCAAATCTATGCACAATTTCCAATGTAAAAGTGATGTGTGTGTGTGTGTGAAGAATTAAGCATGTCATTATGAAATCATAAGATGTTTCAATTCTCGACCCTCAATGGTCAATTATATTCTTTCATCACTCGTAAGATTCACACACTCTCAAACTTATTATTTTTGTTCTTTTCCAATGTGTGGACTAATGTTGGATTTTTTTTAAAACTATTTTCACCTCTCCAGTTTAGGCAAAATTTCACCAAATTGCAGTTCAACATGACAATAAATAAGGATTCTCCATTAAATTTGATTGCTTCGATTTCTAGGAGTTAACTAGGTTAACAATGTCTTATCAAAAGTCAAATTTTCTTAAACAAGTGTTTGAGACTTAATCAATGCATTTTGTGTATTTTCTATTTAAGGCACCTGCTTTTTTTGAATTTTTTTTTCATTTGAGTAATTTTTTTCTTTATTTGAAATATCATCACTCTTAAACTTTTTAAATAACTCATGTAACAAATTTTCGGTCGATAACTCTCAAATTAGATGATCATAGGGCACAAGGTTTTAAAATCCCCTACAAGCTTAATTACTCGAATAATAAAGACTACAAAGAAAATTTTTCAAATAAAATATTTTTTATGTCTAGATTAATGCAATGTCCCTCATTTAACACCAATTCAAGTAAAACGACATCTAATTTGAGATTTTTACCAAATTGCATCCTATTGACCTTAGACAATTCACACAAGATATTTCACACATGGAATCCATATTTACCTCAATATCTTTCTACAACAGTTAAATCCTCCTAAACTATTCTAAATTTGATTCAAGAATGTAAAATTTAGTAGTTTTGGGTTTAACATCTATGGTCCACTATTTTAAACTATCCACTAATGAAATCAATTAATTTCTACACAATGCTTAACTTAATTCATGTGTTCAATATATATCAAATTTCACATGAAAGAAGCAAAAAATTAATTTAAACATGCAACTTATTCATCATTTATAAATCAATTTATAATTCAATATATCCATCATTACCAGTTAGGCCAACTAACTACATAAGCACACACAAAGAAAATATTTTTATTATATTTTTTTTTACTTTTAATTTTTTTTTACTAAAACAATAAAAACACACAAAAACACATAAAAAAAAAAAATTAAAACTCATATTTTCCACCCTTAAACTTAAACTAGAAATTGTTTTCAATGTCTTTAATCCTAAATTCGCATATAAATGGGTGGGGAAGAAAGTGAAGAAAATACTCCCTTGATATGACATGTAATTCAATAGCTAGCTTTACTAATACTCCCGTTGGCTCCTTGGTCAATATTGATTTAAATGTTATACGACGTCATGTTCTTGAAAAATC
>CAIGRP010095234.1:0-10607 GCA_903798385.1 Fraxinus cuspidata | reverse complement strand
AATTTTAAAACTCCAGGGGCTGAATTATTAAAACAATTTGAATGAATTTTAAACTTTAGGGGTTGAAATATACAAACTCAACTCTAACCCTAATATTAAATTGTATGGGCCCCAAATTAATGAATTTACACATGAGGCCTCGCCTTCAATTCAACGAACAGACCGAAAAAACTTGAAAACCCTAACCATCTTCCTTATTCCTTGGTTGGCACCGCCAAGGCCCAAGTGGTCAGGGCCGCCACACTGACGCCGTCCAGCAGCGTGAAACGCTACTGTTACAGCGGCATCACAGCGCTGCCGTCGGCGCTGTGCAGGCAGTTGCCACTATGAGTCCAGTTTTAATTTTTTTTTTTTAACATATTTCAAAATCCTTAATGTTAAAACCCGAATTCTGGACGAAAATCATGAAAATAATACCAAATTCCATATATAATAACATGATAGAAAATCCAATAACCCAAAATTCAAAATTGTCAAAACCTCAATTTTTCAAATATTCAACAATGGAGTGGCTGTGATACCACTTGATAAATTTGTGAAAATGGATTATCAATACAAAACTTTATCAAGCCCTAATCACATATATATATAACTCCATATTGAAATCAAAAGAAGATAAAAGCGGAAGCATACCTTAATCCATGGGTCTAATTGATTGAACGAGTTATGATATTCCGATTGATACGTAGTCTCCTTCTGAATTTTCTTTATGTTGATGGGGATGCAGAGAAATGAAAAAGCACGTTCATTTGAGAACCATGACCCGTGAAATAATAACTCAATATGCAGTTAATATTTTTCAGTTATTCTAAATTGACTCCTTCATCAATTTAAAACAATCATTCTAGTATCTACACTTTATTCCATGACAATTAATACTCATTAGTCCAAAATTAATTTTACTGGATCACTTTATTGACTAATCTTTAAGATAGCACCACACATTTTAATATATATACATGTGTGCCCCACACGTTGGAATTTTTCAACATTTTCTACTTTGAATCTTCCCCATACAGCTTTCCCATTTTCTATATGGGTTTTTGGTCTTTCCAAGTTAAGATTAATATTGGCTTAAAAAATTCAATCTTGTTGTTGATATGTGGCCCCCCCTTGTGCAATTAATAATGTTCTGTTGAACGACAATTTCTGTTTATGATTGCAGGAGTAAGCCGTCAGCTAATTTGTTTACATTTACCATTTGGCCCTTTTGTCGATATGTCAAGAAAAAGGGTTTTTCCAATCACTACTTTTGCCTTGGAAGAAGGCAAGCACTTGGAAATTGAATAGTACGTGTACCTCAAAATGCTGCAACATGGGATTAATTTTTTTATAGATGGGATATTAAAAAATATATATACACATTACGCCCTTATTACTACATATGATCTAAACTGTTCACGCGTATAAAGAGAGTGCGTTTGGCTGTTGATTAAGAAATGGAATGAGGTTTGTGAGAGAGAGAATCGGCTTCTCAATGTATTATAAACGAATAATTTTCTATAGCCTTTGTATTGAGGTTCAATTAAAGGTTTTTTTAATTATTGTGCTCACACACATTAAGTCCCCGTTTGGTTATGCTTAAAAGTTGATTAAAATTCTAATAAAAGTCAACTAATTTTAACAACACATTCTATGAGACCTACAACTTTTTAATTACACATTCCATCAACTTTTATCAAAATGTACTAAAAATCTAATATTCATCTAAACCAAACAAAGGCTAAATCATTGGAATTTTTGGTTCTTGAAGAACACCAAAGAAGGCTAAAGAGTTTCAAGATGGAATCAAGAAGAACAATACAAATGAATTTTTGTAAAGCACAATATAAGAATAATTTCTAAAAGATCGACTTTCAGTAAAAATATCATGATTTTGTTAATACACGAGGATATTAAATCCTATTTTCTTATTGTATCATTAATATGGACAACTTAACCCTTGTTTGGTAGAGTTTTTTTATAATAGATTTATTGAAAAAGCAACTTATGGTGAATCTGTGGTTGGAAAGTATGAAAATGTTTTGGATTTTACATGTAAAAATGTTTTATTAAGAGAATGTGTAGTTGAAAATAAATTAGAGAAAAATAAGTTTTAAAAAATGAGGATCAAACCAGCCCTAATACTACTCGATTTTCAATTTCATTTTGTGCAGACCATGAGCAGTGCCCTCATCATAAGGGCTCATAGCATGGCTTTTCACTTGTCCAAAATCAGTTTGATTAATTCAGAGAAAATCTACGCAAATATTAAAGTAGTAAATTCAAGACAACAAACTATATGCATTTTCAATGTTTGCAGAGAATTCCAAGATGACTATAAACTAAACTTATTCTCAATAATTTCGGGTCCACTATATGAACTCTTTTCTCCATTTCATTAGGCTCATTGCTAGACTTACAGAAAGATCCAAACCAGCAGAATGCATAGATAAAAATTGCCCAGGGCGGCTAATGACGTTAGGCATTCATTGAAGATGTCATTCTCATAATAAAATGATAAGATTTACGACTTTTCAAATATACTGAATAAGCCAAAATACCCCATACAGATGTACATTTGTTTGTATAGCCTCTTTCCATGGCGTGATTAACTGTCAAGAAAATTAAGCAGACATCGATGGATTAAAATTCTTCAATACTCTTCAAACCCTCTATAAAAGAGGGGTTCTAGAGTGCCAACTTCCATGTACTACATAATTTGATAACTTATTCTTATTTTCCCACTTCATGGCTGGTTTCAGAAATCATTTCACTATGGAAATGGCTCTAGTTGGGCTTCTCATCTTGGCTATCCTAGATTTCACAGGTCCTTTTCTCTTTCCCTCTTAATTAGAGCATGCTTCATGCATAGTACTAGATTGGATTACGAAGTATAACAAATGAGATTTTAGCTTCTTTTTTTCATTAATAGTGTTTCGTATCGTCCTATCTACCTCTCCAAAGTTTAACGACAACATATGGCATAGGCCTAGAAGGATAATCTGCAGATTATGAATTCAAATATTTACGATTTCCGCATAAAGAATACATGCTTAGTACTGATATTTTTTGTATAAGCGTTCCACAATAATTTTTGTAATAATAGGCATATTTAGCAAATTGAAACGAATTATATGGTTTTAACACTTGAATGAGGTAATTTAATACTTAGTTTGTATCTTTCCATATATTCCGAGAGCAATTTTTACAGAAAAGAAGCTGTTTCATGAACTTATAACGGACACAACCACTAATTTTATGTTCATTATGATACAGTGGCTCAGACAGGAGTTTGTTATGGAATGCTCGGGAATGGATTGCCACCTAAAACAGAAGTCATCGCGCTATACAACCAGAATAACATCCGAAGAATGAGAATCTATGACCCAGACCAAGCTACTCTTCAGGCTCTTAGAGGCTCCAACATTGAGCTCATGCTAGGTGTCCCAAACACTGACCTTCAGAATCTTGCTGCTAGCCAAAATAATGCAAATACTTGGGTTCAAAACAATGTAAAAAACTATCCTGATGTCAAGTTTAGATACATTGCAGTTGGAAATGAAGTGAGTCCATTGAAACCGGACACAACTCAGTATGTACGATTTGTCCTCCCTGCCATGAGAAATATTCAAACTGCAATTTCTACAGCTGGGGTTGGGAACCAGATTAAGGTTTCTACTTCCATTGAAACCGGCATGATCGAAAATTCTTATCCTCCATCAAATGGTGTATTTCGAGCTGAAGTTCGAGAATATATTCAAGGGATCATTCAGTTCTTGGTAAACAACAAAGCCCCTCTACTTGTCAACATATACACGTATTTTGCACGCATTGCTAATCCACAACAGATTAGTCTTGAGTATGCTCTTTTTACGTCAAAAGGAGTTGAAACGCCAGATGGAACGTACCAAAATCTTTTCTACGCCTTATTAGATGCCATGTACGCAGCCCTTGAAAAGTCTGGTGGCTCATCTCTGGAAATTGTTGTATCCGAGAGTGGTTGGCCTTCGGCTGGAGGACAAGACACGTCCATTGATAACGCAAGGACCTATAACACGAATTTGGTGCAACGCGTAAAGACAGGAACGCCAAAGAGGCCTGGAAGAGCAATTGAAACTTACATTTTTGCCATGTTTGATGAAGATCGGAAGAGCCCCGACTATGAGAAATTTTTCGGGCTCTTTCGACCAAACAAACAAGCCAAGTACCCAATCAGCTTTAACTAGTTCTAGATAACAAGTGTATCAATAAGAAGGACAGTGCTCTAGAACTGGGGTTCCTCTAGTTTATTTGATAAACAATAAAGAGCAGTATGCATAGCCAATTACAATGGCGATAGAGAAGGAATTGAATCAACAGTGAACTACTTTTCTATTCTGTTTATATTTTTTCTTTTTCTTTTCAGTTTTCAAGCCGCACACAAATCAAAAGATTGCTGCAAATGACTCTATTGAAAGGATTTTAACTTCATAAATGAATAAAGATATTTTCACTTCATCGTGTGGTTAAAAAAATACTCATTTGACTATCAAAGATGTGGGCTCTAATGCCCGTTTACACCTTAAAAATGTTACCTCACTATAGCGGATTGTGGTGTATAATCGAGTTTAGGCAAACAATTTTTCACTATAAATGGAATCATGTCCCACCACTCTTTACTTGCTTCTTGAACTGCCAATAACAAGTCCAATAATACTGAAAAGTTTTATCTAATATCAACCTATTTGGTCTAATAAAAAACAAGATTTTTATAAAAGCTGATAAAATGTTTGGTTGAAAAGTTATGAATCTTATGAAATATGCGGTTAGAATTAATTATTGAATTTGACTTAAATTTTAATCAACTTTTTTAACTGAACCAAATAGGAGCTATATGTATTTGTGACTTGGAAAGTGAGGAACTATCCAAATGTCTTTTCCAAAAGACATCATTTTTCTAGGTTTCCTTGTTTCCTAGAGAATTTTATTTACGTTGACTCTCAGATCACAAATTGTCAACTCGTGATCTAGGTTAACAATTATTTTCATATAAGAAGGAACCAGTTTCTTTCGTACTTACTTTCAAAAAAGATCATTCAAATAGACCAAATGTTGAAGGTTCAATACTCCAATTAAGTGCTTCAAGACAACCTTTCAAGCATCCGTTAGGAGAGATTTGAACCCTTGGTAAACAAACAAAAGCCTACGTAACAACTCAATGCTATGCCTTAAATTACACGATCATTTCTCCTATATAATGATCATGGCCGCTTGTTGATAAACACCATATTTATGATTGTGCTATTTTCTTATGTAACACTTCATTTTGTTCAACGTATAGACTACATTGATTTGTTTTTAATTTAGCGTGCCTTAAAAATTCGAAAATCCATTTGATTCATATAATCATCCTAATTATTGCAAAAAGTTTTATAGAGTTGTCAAGAACTTTAAAATCTTTAATTGCAATGGAAGATTGTGGAAAATAAAGACCAAGTTTGTCTTATATAATCATTAGTAATTGTTTACCTCTATCTGACATTGGATATTGATGGGCCCACAAATATAAAAATGTACTAACTTGCCTTCTTTGCTCTCTCTAATTTTCCTCTTCACCCTCAAGTTGTTCGCTAATAACATATCCTTCACAATGTTGAGAAATGCAGACCAATCACCATGTTTTTCTGATGGTGCATCTTTTACCCAACTGAAGTTTTGATGCCTATAGACAGAATGACACGACCATGCTACGTCTTTCACTTAGCACAGAAGCACAATTGAGTAATATAATCATGCTATACAAAGAGACTCAATAACAGCGTTAAAGAATAGAGAGATACGTAGCACAACATCATTGGAAAGCTTGAAAAAAACAAAGTTACCCACGCAGGTGCTGCCAACGTAGCACCTGTCTTCCACCCCTGCTTTTAAACCCTGTTTGAGTAGCATAATTCTGAGTACTATTACTCAAATTCAAAGGAAATATATGATTTTGCATCATATTGATTAGTGCGATTATGCCACTTTTGAATCTGGAATACAGTGAGATCGTTCTTTGATAATGATCTCTAATACCTTCTCTCAAAGCTGGCCAGAAAGTTTCTTCTCAATAGAGTGCTTGAAAAGCATCAACTCCAAGATTAATGGCTTCGAAGGGGTAAACTCTTTTTTTCTTTATAAAATCCTTCACCCTCACCCCTCCTAGTTCGGTTTTCTGCAACCTGTCAATGTTCTTTTGGTCAGAAGCAATGATCGTGGTGACAATTGAAACGTGCAATTCCTAGTTGTAAAAAGCTTTCAGATTACATGGAGAATTACTACTGCAAAAGTAGTGTTCTACTGAGCATAGAAAGTTCCTGCAGCTGTGAGTCTGTTACCAACAAGAAGTTTAGAAAAAAAAAAAGGTCTGATAGTTAAGATGCAAGCGTAGATGATGATGTTGCCTGAGCTAAAAATGCCTTGGTTTGCAGCAAAGAGAACCACATAACTGCTGCCTAGAAGAAAAAAACTCCAACTCCACTCTAAGGACAGTTCAGATGAAGATGACATTTCAGCTAGAAAGAAAGATTATTCAAACAAATTCTGATAATACTGCTTTTAAAATTAAGAGGAATAAAAATGCCACACACGACAAAGAAATGAGTAGAACAAATTAGAGGAAATGCATTAAACTGTACTTCATAATATAACTGCTTATAGCAAGAAACTAGGAGGTTTAAGATTGAATGCCATAAACGATTATTCTTATATGTATTTTATTTCTTATTGGTGCTATTAGGAAATATGTTGTCCTAACACCTTCCCCCTAGAGAAATTGTTGTGCAAATTGTTGTCAAACGACCTCTCGGACAATGATATTAAATCATTATTTATTCACTCAATCAATGACTGAATTGAAACATTAATACCACAATTGTAATGACCTAAACCTATAACCACTTGGGCCATTAGAAGTAGCCTAATTTTATTAGATCTATTCATGGCCCAACCCATTACTCCTTGGAAGGCTTTTTGGTTGATAGCCCATGTATCCCTTCCTTACTAAACTCTTAATACCTAATTACTGTTTAACCTAAAAGCCCACCTAATTAATCTATATGTTGGCTCCGCCTCTTGGCCTTAGGGTGTGAAATTTTTATTTGCAAAGCTTACCTGTGAGGGAAAATCGGCAGCTGCAGTCTTCCTTTCTTCGTACTTCCTCTGTAGCATTTTTTCTTCCCTTTCTCTTCCAACCTTTGTGGCTAATTCTTGTGGCTACAAATAGTTCATACCATGTCCTTTGTGGGCAACCAAGCAACCAGAGAAAGGGGGTTACTGTAGTAGTGGTTTTGGGTCTTGGAACATTGTAGTTTCAATTCGGTATATTTATGAAATACTGAGCCCGGAAGCCTTGGTGTTAACATTTCACTCAACATTTGGTATCAGAGCCTTGGTGGCGTGGTGTGAGAGTTCCGGCCAAGACTAGAAATCGGCAAGGAGATGGATCGAAAATTTTGTTTAGATTTTCATAGTTCAACCGCACCTGTAAACTCGATTTTCGTCCAAACCAGTGGTCATTTGAAGAATACAATACCACAAGGAGAATCAATAGGTGGAGGTGCCCCTAGGTCCACTAAGTAAGGGAATGATGGCTGGTGGCGACGGCGATGCATGAGGATTCCGGCGAAGCGCACGTAGGTACGTGGGACCTCGTACGGCGAAGGTTTCTTGAGACAGTTTTATCCTAACGAAATTTCTAACGCCTTTGTGGTGTTAGTTTTCTATTTCAGGTGATACGGTGAAATCTGGACGATTTTTCCCATACGCATTGTTGATTCAATTTTGCATTCAATCGGTTGGGAGAGACTTTAGGGCGAATAGTGGTGGCCCTAAAGTGTTAAAATCATATTTCTTGTAATTTACGGACTCACATAAGTCATTGAATTGGAAAATCTTGTTTAATTTCCAGTGCTAGCGCGTTATCGTGTGGAGGTGACAATAGGATTGAGGTTATTATGTGGAGTTACCATTGCTTGTGATAGAAATTAAGAACTACTTATTTTTACATAAGTAAATTGTATATTTGATAAATTCCAGCATACTATATTTGTGATATTCTGTGTGTGAAACTGTTTTGATTGACATATCTCTTGTTACACTATTAAATCATTAGAATACCTAGACTTTACTCGTTTGAACATTCCCCTGATCTAAGATCGAAAAACATACAAAACATTGGGAATCTAAAACCGTGGATATTGATGACCCTGAGTCCATGTGGCTTAATTGCGATCTTGTATTTTTTATTAATTATTAAAAATAACAACACAAATTTTTGATTTGACAACTTTTAACGAAAAATGTGACTTTTCAATCTGATAACAAAAAATGAGAGGTATTTTAGTTCAATAAAAAGTTTCGAAAGTCATTGATGGCAACTTTCCCGCTGATTTTTCAAAAGAACAAAATGAAGCTCATGAGCTTACTTATACCTCAATTATTTTACAGTTAGCTGACGCAGTTTTGAGAAAAATGGGTAAACAAAAAAACCACTAAAGAACTTTGGGAAAAGTTGGAAGACGTGTATTTGCTCAAATCTACTCCAAACAATATCTACTTACTTGAGCGATTTTTAAGTTTCAAAATGGATTTTTCAAAAGATTTTGATGACAATTTAGATGTGTTTAACAAACTATTTCAAGATATTATTATCTGTGAAGAGTCACTGTCTAATACATATTAAGTTATTATTTTGCTGAATTTCATACCTGATACTTATAAGGAGGCAAAAAATTCTATTAAGTATGGTAGAAACATTTTGACACCCGAAATTGTCATTGACTCTCTTAGAAGGAAGGAAATGGATATTAGAGCTGAAAAACATGATAAGAAGAGTGATGAGATTTACATGATGAGGGGAAGAACTCAATTTAGGCAAAACAGTCATGATGGCTACCAAAGTAATGGCGAATCAAGTAGTAATGGAAGTAGAAAGAAGAGCAAGGGTAAGCCTAGATCCAAATCTAGGACCAATGTTCAGAAATCCTATGACTGTGGGAACACGGGGCATTTTATAAAGAATTGATATAAAGAGAAAAATAAGTAAAAGAATAAAGAAAGAGATTAAGTAAATGTGTTATCTTCTATTTTCGATATTGGTGATGGTAAGGTCTATATGATTACTAGTCCTATTGCTTATCCTGATTAATTGAATTTGACTGTCAATTCCCATTTGCATGAATGGATATTTAATTCTGGTGCATCATTCCATGTGACACACAAAAGGATAAGTTTGAAAATTTTCATGAATCAAATGATGGGCATGTTGTGTTGTGTGACAACTCTATTTATAATGTTTTTGGAATTGGTGATATTACATTAAAGTTTGACATTGTGTATACTTTAAAATATGTTAGATACATCCTTGAATTGTCTGGAAATTTGATTTCAGTAAGAAGACTTGAGAAATCTGACTTCGCTAGTAAAATTGAAAATAGTATTTTGAAATTGGTTAAGGGTGCACTTGTCTCTATTAAGGGAATCAGGAAAATGATATTTATATCACTACTGGGGAAGTAAGCATGCTTGAATATGTGCATTCGAACTTATGGGGTCCCGCTAGCAATCCCACCTCGAGTGGAAATAGGTACTTCTTGTCTATCTTAATGATTACACTAGAAAAGTGTGTGTTTATCTTTTAAGGAATAAGTCTGATACTTTTCACAGTTTTAATAATTGGAAAAGACAAGTTGAGAACCAAACAAGTAAGAAAATCTAGTTTTTAAGAACTGATAACGACCTAGAGTTTTGTAATACTGAATTTGACAATCTATGTAAAGAAAATGAGATAACAAAATATGAAACTATTCCTTACACTCCCCAGCAAAATAGGGTTGCGGAAAGGATGAATAGAACTATACTTGATAAAGTGCGTTACATGATGTTAAGTTTTGGTATCCCAGAGTCTTTTTGGGAAAAGTTGTTATAACTGCTTGTTATCTAATTAATTTGACTTCATCTGTTGCATTGAATGGTGATACTCCGCATGAAAAATAGTCTAGTAAACTAAGTAATTATTCTATACTTAAAACTTTTGGTTGTGCTGTATTTTCTTATCAGAGTGAGGGAAAACTTGAACCTAAAGCTAGAAAATGTGTGTTTCTAAGTTACCCTGAAGGTTTCAAAGGTTACAGGCTATGGGATAGGAGCCAAAAAGGGTTAATATCATTGTGAGTGGAGATGTTATATTCAATGATAACGAAATGTCATGCCTTAAAACTGAATCTGAACCTGTGAGTGAAGAAGAACAAGGTGAAGAGAGAAATCAGTTGAATGTGGAGTTAGGAAAACTTAGCACATTCGTCCCTGTTATACAGAGTGAGGTGGAGACTCAAGTTCAGCAACTTGATATGGAGAATAGAGAGGAAGTAGTGATAGAAGAACATCCTGAAGAAGAAAATCCTTTAGCGCATTATAATTTAGCTAGGGATAAAGAGAGAAGACATTTTAGAATACCTATAAGATTTGGATATGAATCTGAGTTAGCTTTTGCCCATGCGAGCTATTAGGAGTTAGCTGATAGAGAGGCAAAAACCTTTTAGGAGACGATGAAAAGTGAACAATCTGAAGAGTGGTTTAAGGTAATGAAATATGAGATGAGTTCTTTA